>JAPCYP010000343.1:0-67528 GCA_035048595.1 Echinosophora koreensis | reverse complement strand
GAAGGGACTCTTAGCTTGATTATTTGTGATTAGCTTTTCTCGCCAAAACCATTTCCCCAAATAACCCTTGTCATGTGCGTCATACCATGGCACTTGCAGTGTGATATTACAAATTTGTTACACTACTACTTCGGTGCTTCCTACTTCCTGCAAATAACTATTTAAATATTATATTGAAATAACTATTTTACAGATACCCGCCCTTGCAGTCTGTACTATGCATATATTGAAATAATATTTTTTCATTTAACTGAAATGTATATTATTTTTATTTAACTATTGTAAAAAATAATATATTTTCACAAGCTTTTATAATCATTAAAAAAATTTAGAAATTTTATTCAATTTTTTGTAAATAAAAAAATTGATTTCAAGATATCAAAAGAAAATTATAATGTCATAAAAACATCAAATATTCACTTTTCCACCAAATATCATAAACTAATAATTTCATACCCTTTTTTGTAATTTACTATGTAAAAGTTATTTTTTTTACAACACCCAAACGAAATAGCTTATCTTAAATTCGCTTTTCAGCAAACATACCCAAACAAAAACATATTCTGATTATAATTGATTATCACAATAATCGATTATTTGAAAATAGATTATCAGCATAATCTTTTTTTTTCCAGCTTTCCTAAACAGACTAGTCTCACATGATTTTTTTTTTTTTTTTTTTAAAATGTTTTCAATATTTGTCATATAATTTTAGTGTGCAGGCTGCCACCCTCCAAGTAACACACTTCATTTACTCGTAAAATATTAATTCTAAATTACATAAATACTTTTATAAATTTAGTGCATTAATATTAGGTGTATTAATCAATTATATCATTGATGTGGCCCAGCATTTGATTTTATGTATATCTCTCCCTTTTGTTAGGCATCTATATATGGAAATTATTTAATTTTTTTTTTTTTTTATACCATTGGCCAATGCACTTTAAGATACACGGACTTTATGTGAGTAGAGTTAGATATTGTTATGTGTAAAGCTAAAATGGATATATACCTTATGTAGATGTTCTGGTAAAAAAAAAAAAAAAAAACCCATATGTAGATGTGAGTGAGGGGTCCTAAATATTGATTATAAGTGTTTAAATAAGCTTTGCTAGCGTAGTAATTCTAACTGGTACCTCATCAATCATCCCATACCCTTCTTCTCTATTGGTTTATCTATGCAGTTTTAGGGAAGAAGATGGTGATAGTCGATGAGACTCGCAAGGCACAACAAGAAAGGTCATCACAGGATGAGTTCGATTTGTCCCTCACCTTACCCTAGATTTTGACTAAGCAAATTCTTCGAATGTGAAGTCGACCTTAGACCTAGAGCAACCTAAACATGTGCAAGTCTAATTAAGGCTGGACCAAGATGGGATGAGACTAGATTAGCCCGAAATGTGGTTTAAACTAGGGGTGTCCATGGGTCTGGGTAAACCCATGAAACCGACCAATCCGACCCAACCCAACCCAGATTTTGTTGTGGGTTCGTTCGGGTGATTAGATTGGGTTGAGCAAAAAGACATAGGACCATAGAGTATGGGTTGGGCAATGGGTTTCAGAATTCCAAATCCTCTGAACCCAACCCAACCCATATTACTTAGTTTTGTGTTGATAGTTGTTGAATGTTGATGAGTTTTACTTTTTCATTGTAATAATTTAGACTTTTAGTTGGCAGTTGTTGATGATTTTAGACTTTTAATTCATGGTTGTTGATATTATTTAAAGTTTTAAACATGTCTATTCATCATTTTTTAATTTTCTCACGTTTTCTACCCTGACAGACCTGCAGACCCGACCCAAAATTGAATATTTGTGTGTTTCTTGATAGACCCGACGACCCGCCAACCTAATCCATAATGGTCCAGGTTGGGTTGGTTTGGGTTTCACCATTTATTTTGACCGACCCAACCCAACCCAACCCACTCACCTTTGTTTGGGTTGGGTGCCAAAAACTAAACCCAACCCAACCCGATCCATGGCCACCCCCAGTTTAAACATAATGTTAGTAACTACAACACTACTGCAACATTGTGGGCCAAATAGAATTTGATACCGGTACTTTGACTGGGACCTGATTAACTGAAGGCTTGTTTATTTTTGTAATTTGATAGCCAAATAGAATGCAATGGATCTTGTAATAAAAAAAAAAAAAAAAAAAGAATGCAATGGATCTTGCCATTCAAAGGAAGCAAACTTTGCAACGGAAATAAAATAGTAATTCTTGATTCATAATAAAAAATACATTTTTTTTTTTGTAACGGAGAAAGTTTCGAGTCTACTTAGTCATGCGGAGATTCGTGCTAAGAACTCACCAAACTCCACTTATTAAGAGCAGCCACACTTGTTGAGTAGACACAAAATTATCATTTATTCTAAAGTATTGTTATGAAGGCTTTGGTCAGTCAAACATGAAGCATGTGAATGAATGTGATATCCATCTACCCACTTTCTCTAAACTTCATGTATATATATATCCACTCTTTCATAACAATTTGACACACCCCAGCATACGTTTAAGCATTTTTCTTCTCTACTTAATAAACTTATCTTTTCTAATTTTGATTTCTTTGTTGCAAGATAGTTAAGAAGAGAAAAAGATGGTGAATGTGGAAGAGATCCGCAAGGCACAACGTGCTGAAGGTCCTGCCACTGTCATGGCAATTGGCACCGCAACTCCTCCCAACTGCGTGGACCAGAGTGCATATCCTGACTATTACTTCCGTATTACAAATAGTGAGCACAAGACAGAGCTCAAAGAAAAATTCAAGCGCATGTGTAAGATATCTTCCCATTTCATTATGTTTAAAGTTTATATGCTTCTATATTGTTCTAGCTTTTCAATATCCTTGAATTAATAAGGAGCAGTTCTTATACTTGCTCTTATATTTATGTTAGACTAACTAGCAAAATAAAGAAGAAAAATGTCATTAAGGATGTTTGGAAAAGCTGGAAAAAAAACATTATGCTGATAATCAATTTTTGTATAATCGATTATAATCAGAATCTGTTTTTGTTTGAGACTGTTTGCTGAAAAGCGATTTTAAGACAATCTATTTCGTTTGGATGGTGCAAAAAAAAATCACTTTTATATAATAAATTACGAAAAAGGGTATGGAGTTATTTGTATAATTTAATAATATTTGTTTAGAAGGTAGTTTTATAGGGGTAAACAGGGAAGATAGTTTTGAGAATGAAAAATAATCAAATCACAATAATCTTAAGCTAGAAAAAACTAGATGGCATAAAACAGCTTTTTTTCCCCTAAAAAAAGCTTTTTTATAAATTTAAGCAAAATGCCAAACATAATAGATTATCTATGAAATAGCTTTTAAGCTAAAAAAACAGTTGAAACCAGGGAAAATAATCTTTCCCAAACATACTCTTATATCATTTTCATTGTATTTACACAACTTATATCAAAAGTTTTATGAAAGATTTTTTGAGGAAAAAAAAATTTATTATTTCTCTTGAAATAACCAAAATCAAATGTATAAGAAATGGATGGAAAGTGGGAGATTTTTTAAAGGGCCATGCTATTTTTGGGCTAATAGTCTTGTAACTTTGTTAGATTCCTAGTAAATCTAATGCTTATATTTAGTCCGCATATTTTCATACTTCACTAAGTCCAAATATCACATTAGCAAAATAAAATCATTTTGAACAGTATATAACTATGTTTAATTGATTAATTAATACATATAAAAGTAAATCCTAATTACTAATCCTTGTAATCTATTTCAGGCGAAAAATCCATGATTAAGAAGCGATACATGTACTTGACTGAAGAAATCCTAAAAGAGAATCCCAATGTTTGTGCATATATGGCACCTTCATTGGATGCAAGGCAAGACATGGTGGTTGTGGAGGTACCAAGGCTAGGAAAAGAGGCAGCAACAAAGGCCATCAAGAATGGGGTCAACCCAAATCCAAGATCACCCATCTCATCTTTTGCACCACAAGTGGTGTTGACATGCCTGGTGCAGATTACCAACTCACAAAGCTCTTGGGCCTTCGTCCATCAGTAAAACGTTACATGATGTACCAACAAGGTTGTTTGGCCGGTGGCACGGTCCTACGTTTAGCCAAAGACTTAGCTGAAAACAACAAAGGTGCACGTGTGCTTGTAGTTTGTTCAGAGATTACCGCAGTCACATTTCGTGGCCCAAGTGACACTCATCTTGATAGCCTTGTGGGCCAAGCCTTGTTTGGAGATGGTGCAGCTGCAGTGATTGTTGGGTCAGACCCATTACCCATTGAGAGGCCTTTGTTTGAGCTAGTATGGACTGCACAAACAATTCTTCCAGATAGTGAAGGGGCCATTGATGGTCACCTAAGAGAAGTTGGACTAACATTCCATCTTTTAAAGGATGTTCCTGGGCTCATTTCAAAGAATATTGAGAAAGCATTGGTTGAAGCCTTTCAACCCTTGGGGATATCTGATTACAACTCTATCTTTTGGATTGCACATCCTGGTGGACCAGCAATTCTTGACCAGGTTGAGGCCAAATTGGGCTTGAAGCCTGAAAAAATGCAGGCCACTAGACATGTGTTGAGTGAGTATGGTAACATGTCTAGTGCATGTGTGTTATTCATCTTAGATGAAATGAGGAAGAAGTCAATAGAAAATGGAGTTGGTACAAGTGGAGAAGGGCTTGAATGGGGTGTGCTATTCGGTTTTGGCCCTGGACTCACTGTTGAGACAGTTGTGCTCCGCAGTGTGGCTATCTAAGTGCACATACTTTGAGGGCACAAATCATTTTTACATTTAATATTTCTTATGTTTTTTTGTTTTGGAGTTTCTAATAAAAACTTTCTTACATGTATCCTAACATCAAGAATATCCAACAATAAGAATGTGTCATATTAAACTATATAATAAGATTCATTACTTGAATGTACTAAAATTTGTTGTCTTTTTTAAAGTAGTTTTACCATGTAGCTAGAATCATGATTATATAAAACTGTTTGCATCAAATCTAAAAATTCTTACCAGATAATTGCTTAAATATATCGGTAAGCAGTAGCTGGAAGGAAACTTATAGTGACAACATCAAGTAGAACATGTTCTTTCATGAAATAATTATGTGAGCAAGAAACTTTTATTGTTTGCTATATTTTTTTTTGTTAATCAGTTCCTGTAAAATATTGGTTAAGGAATTTAAAATAATCAAGTTTTTATGATAAAACTAAATATATCACTTTTCAAAACAATAAATACATAAGTAACATAACTTATTATACACTTACTTTTTGGATTGCTTAAAGTATCTCTCAAGGATACTAATTAGTACAGAGCTATTGTCCACAAAACGTTTCTGTAATTAGTATTCTTCGTATTTTTTCAGTTCATAAAAAAAACCAGCATATGAGCCCACTGCATCTGTAGTCATTCTCTTCACTAACGGTTGCCAACTTACTAATCTATAAGACTATAATATGAACTTCAAGGTTACTAAAGTCATTACAATGACTGTGATAAAGAAGACTTTTGCAAATAATAAGGGACTATTCTGGGGGAAAAAATAAAAAGGGACCGTTTCGGAACCAAAAAAGGGACTATATATTGGTTTAACTTTTGCAAAATGAAGGACAATTTCGAAATAAAAAATAAAAGAGGGATCATATTGGTATAACTTTGTAAAATAAAGGACTATTTTGAAGCAAAAAATAAGAGGGACGACCAAATTGAAACGTAAAATAAAGATAAGAAACCAAAAATATAATTTAGTCTACTATTTATATTGATGAAAAAATATATATAAAGTTTAATTTTTATATATTATTAGTATAAAGTTTTTTTTTACACTTTTACGTTTTTTTTTTCAAGGGCACTTTTAAGTTTTAATCAATCAGAATCATTCTATATACTAGTATGACTTTTTAGTAAGTATCAAATTTTTTTAATAATGTGATAATTTAATGAATCTATAAATGATTATCTTACATTAGCTAATTATGGATATCAAATCCCCCTTCCACCTCGGACGTTAAACGCCCTAAAAAAAGTGAAAACATAACAATGGATAAGACCAAAATGGATAAGATCATACGACCCATCTAATGTCTTGGTACCTTAACACTGCCGTCGAGAAGGATTCGTTAATTCCGTTATTAACCAAATAGCAACTATTATTACATTCTAATTTATTTACATTCATATTAATATATACCAATAATTTTCCTTTAATTTATGGTAATTAGTTCATTAATGTTTGTTTTGTTTTGTTGTATTGTTTGGTAGGTGGTGAGGTGTATGAGGTGTTGCATTTTCAAGGAAGCAAGCTTCCAACAACACCACCATCTGTTCTCACTCACTGTTACTTTCATTTTCATCTCGCGTTCTCTCTCCCTTTTCACTCAGACAAAGAATGATGAAGAGGGTGTCGAATCCCAATTCCAACAGAGGAATAGGAATAGGAATAAGAAGGATGTTGCTGTTTGTGTGGGTTTGTGTTTGCATAACAGTTTCAGCAGAGGAGTTGTATTTCAAACCCTTCAACGTCAGCTATGATCACAGGGCTCTCATCCTCGACGGCAACCGTCGCATCCTCATCTCCGCCGGCATTCACTATCCCCGTGCCACCCCCGAGGTAAATCCTAACTTTGATTCATGATGATGCTCTTATGCTTCAAACACAACAACATGCAAGTACAACTCTCAACTACTAATTAAAATTCCATTGGCTGCAAATATGTTTGATTCTTCAGTTGAGACCTTATCATTAGTATAATAACCAATAAGTAATAACTGATGTAATAAGTGCGGCACAGTGCACGAGACTCCTATATGGTGGAGTAGATGTATGCAACCTTATCATTAGTTATATGTAATAAGTGCGGCATAGTGCACGAGACTCCTATCGGATGGGGTTGGGGCTCGGAGGGTAGATGTATGCAGCCTTATCATATAATTGATATAATAATCAACAATAAATAGGATATGAAAGAGTAATATTAAATGGGTCTTGCTGATGAGTGGCGCAAGGATATTGTTTAAGGAATCCAACCAAGATAATTTTTCATTGAAAAACTAAGTATATCCCTTCCCATATTGAACACACCACCTCCTATAGAAACTTACATTTTTTAGATTTCTTAATCAATGCCCTTGGTGCACTTGCGTTTGCCATATTAAATTTGTGATGTTAACTTTCTGAAATTAGATTTGGTGTCTTATGCATTTGACCCAATTTTAGATGTGGCCTGATCTGATTGCAAAGAGCAAGGAAGGTGGGGCAGATGTAATTGAAACTTATGTTTTCTGGAACGGCCATGAGCCAGTGAGAGGACAGGTAGGTATTATCTTGGAGGCTACCTTTGTCTTGTGTTTCTTCAATTCCATCTTTAATATTTATTTATTAATTTATACTAAAATGTTGATTCCTTTTTTCATTTAATATGTTTGCACTTTGCAGTATAACTTTGAAGGGAGATATGATCTTGTGAAGTTTGCGAAGATAGTTGGATCCAATGGACTCTACTTCTTTCTCCGGATAGGCCCTTATGCATGTGCAGAGTGGAACTTTGGGTCTAGCCCCTTTTCTCATTATAATCTTACAATTTTTGTTGCTTAAGATTGATGTTTCCTTAATTCTTGTGCAAAATCCTTAAGGGCGAGCAACCTTAATTATGTAGTTACCATGGATTTGTGTATGCTATTATCTAGGATTCTTATTACATTGATACCTAGTTGAAAGTCATTATTGTAATGTTTTAACTAGAGTAATAATCTATCTTTAGCATATAAAAGAATATCATTTCATTTTTCAAATTTTTTATTTATGTATGTTAAATTGAAAGTTACTCTACTTTTTGGTTCTAGACTGCAAATTATTGATGGAAATAAGTGTTATACTATAGAACACAGAAAACTCTAACTTTGTGAGAAACAGAATAAAATGGATATGCATCAAATTTGAACAATTATGTCATTGCATCAGCTACAATAAATTGGCCAAGTTTTACCTTAACTATTGTAGAGAATTCGCACCTTTTTTGTTTAGTTTTAGAACTGTGGCTCAACTCCACTTCTGTAAATGGCCTTTATATTTTGAGTCGTGAAAATCAATTCCAAGTTTAGTGTTCATGTTAAAAAATAAAAGATCAATTGATTCTATTTTGAAATAAGGCCCCTTTTTAAATCCAAAATCAGAGTAATTTCTGCTTTGTACAAAGAAATGTGCACAAACTTGTACAAACCTGTTAATATTACGGGTAGCTCGATGAAAGCATAAACTGCAAGCTTTTGTTTGTGATCAATACTTGTAAAATTGTCTTATTTCTCTATTTGGATATTGCCCTGTTTTGCTGCATCTCTGTCTTGAATGCAATATCATTATATTATCTATTGAAGCCGTAAAATAGTTATCAAAATATACAAGGGGATTTGGCATCCTGCTGCAATCCTAGTTTCATTTCTCTTTTCTGTTTCATTTGTGTTTTAGTTGTTTAGTTTTTTCAGCTCTTAAGGGTACCTTATCATCACCCCTGGTTTACTTATTTCTCTTCTCTTTAACAGTACTTATTTTTCTATAAAAAAAATACATAAACATTTGGCATTTTTTCATGATTTATGTGTTATGTTTGCAGGGGTTTCCCGGTGTGGTTGCGTGATATCCCTGGTATTCAATTTCGAACAGACAATGCACCTTTCAAGGTAGAATGCTTTACTGGCAATTGGCATTGCATTCTTCTGTGTTACTTTTTCTTAACAGATCTACAATAGATTTTTCTGTTTCTTCTTTTGTATTGGTGATTATTCTATATAAGCCTGTCAAAATGTTTTTCTCTTTAATGCTTTTTTATATCATGTATTGCACCTCAATGTTTATGCTAATAGAGGTGGGGTTTTTGTGAACTCTCCCAAAATCCTAGATAATTGGTGGATGATTGGGTATTTAGGTGTGGATAATAGCTTCACTGAATGCATGATCTCTCTCTCTCTCTCTCTATATATATATATATATATCTATCTCTATCTCCCCTTTTACTTCCTTCTACTGTTCTTCATTTGTTGTCTGCAGTGCACATAAAAGAATAGAAAACTTAGAATTAGTAGCCGCGAATCCAAGCTACATCATGACAGGACATGGTAAACACATTATGGATGCATGGAGATTCGACTGATTGATCTAAGAGGATGGAAATGTCTAATTTGAGGCTTTTCAAAACTATTCGTTCCTGACTGATGTTGAAGTTTTACTTGGGGCAAAATTCAAAGATGGCTGTAGTGCCTTTAAAACTAACTGTCTTTGATTTTCTTAAGCTCCTTGAGATTGTTTATGTACTACTATCTCCTGCAATCTCTCCATTATTTTGTATGATAGATCCAATACATCCAAACCGTGTGACTTATGGTATGGAATAATGATCCCCAATCTTCACTTGGCCAGTGCTAGCTCACATGTTGTTAAACTTGCATTCTGTATACTCTGTTTTTCTTCTACTTAATTGAAAACAACATGATTCTAAAATTCCTCTTCAAAACTCTAGTTTACTATTTATTCGCTCTCTCAATTCTTCCATTTGGACAATCTCATCCTCAAAAGAACGTGTTCAGTCATAAAGAAGATAAAATAGCAAAAAAAACACTGTACCATAAAGGTTTATTTTCCCATTTTTTTTTCTTTTTCTTTTCAGCTTTGTGGTTCTGCAATAAATATATGTAAGTTGTCCTTGTATTTATGTTTATAAAAAAAAAAAAAAATTTGTCCTTGTATTTAAGATTTTCATTGGATAGTGTTCTTTGCAACCCTAATTTTATATTAACTGCTGTTATTGGACTTGAGAGAATTGTCTCCATGGTTTTGATCAACTCTTTTTTTTTGTCCTCCTTAGGAGGAGATGAAACGGTTTGTCTCCAAGGTGGTGAATCTGATGAAAGAGGAAAAACTGTTTTCTTGGCAAGGTGGTCCTATAATTCTGTTGCAGGTTGGAATACATAATGAAGTTTGGTATTTATATGCATTAGTTGAATTTATTTTCATAATTTGAAGGATATTCATAGTCCTGCTGGGGTTTCATGAATCTGCGGTAAAAATTACAATTCTCTGAAGATTCTTTTACAAACTAATTAGTTCTCCAGCTTATGAGCAGACCTAATTATTTTGCATTAGATAATTGGTGATAGTGCTTTATTCTGTTTTCTTGGAATTACCAAGTGTAGTTGTTTAATTTGATGATTCCCTTTGTAGAATACAATGTTTAACATGGCATGTGACTGGTTTTTATCAGATTGAGAATGAATATGGTAACATTGAGAGCTCCTACGGCAAGGGAGGTAAGGAGTATGTTAAATGGGCGGCTAGAATGGCTTTAAGTCTTGGTGCTGGTGTTCCATGGGTCATGTGCAAGCAACCTGATGCTCCATATGATATTGTAAATTATATACCTTTTCACTATTGAAAATAACTGTTATTGGTAGTTACCTGTGGTTAATTAAAATAACAATAAATGTTTAGGTCTCTCTTATTGATCATGAAAGATAACAAAAAGGGTATCTTGGTTGAAATATTTCCAGTTTAGGAACAAGTAACTATTCAAGCTGCTAATTAATAATTCATTAGCTACTTTTGAGTATCGCTAACCAGCTGAGTAGTTATTTGTTCCTAAAGTGGAAATATCTTTACCAAGAATTCCTTTGTTGTTATTTTTCAGTTAGTTATTTTTATTTGTATTCATAGATTGTGTTGTTGTGCACAGATCGACACATGCAATGCATACTACTGTGATGGATTCAAACCAAACTCTAATCATAAACCAATCATGTGGACTGAGAACTGGGATGGATGGTATGAACACATCCTTCATAGAATTACCTTTTAATATCCGGGTTGTAATAGTGGCTACAGCGGCCACTATTGTGGCATAGTGTAGCCGAGCTTGATTGCTGCAAAATGTTCATAGTAAAGCGCGTTAGTATAGTGGCTTAGGGCTCTGCAATAGTGGACAGCTGGACACCGATAGCTGTCTATTCTCTCTCTCTCTCTCTCTCTCTCTCTACAAACCAAAATGCCCCAAATTCCCCTCAACCATGTATTGGCTCTTTTATTGGATTGCCCTATGATGTCACCAAAAGCAATCTGTGGATCTCTGCCTCACCAAGGGTGGCAACTCATGGTGTGGTTCTCTGATTTGTCTCTCGTCACCTGCACCAACATGTTTAAATATTTATGTTGTCCTCTGTACCCTCAATCGTTGTGTGCATGTTGCACATGGGGTTCTTAGTCTATAGTCTATATCTATGTTGCTCATACTTATTTAGTTATTTGGATAGTCCTTGCTTTTCTTCCTATGTTCTAAACATACCTTGTCTGCTATAGGGGCTGCTTGGTAATCTGCTAAGCCACCCTAGTTATGTTCCCCATTAACTACCTTGCCTTCTATATGTGTGATGCAGATATTTTCAGTAATTTAGGAAACTATTGCTCGGTTGAGAAATTATAGTGATTTTAGGAAAGTATTTACTTGTAGCTGCACCAAAAGTAAAAGATTAAAGGGTATATATGTGATTATATAGTTATAGTACCAGTATAAATACAAGTTTAGGATTAAATATTATATAAAATGTTCACAAGCCTTTCAGCCAGTATATTTATGTTCCGTGCTTCTTTCTCTCGCTCTCTGCATATGTGTTTTGATAAGAGAAGTAAAAGGTAAAAGAAGTAATGCGTTGACATCTTAATTGGTATTCAGTTGTGTCTGATTACTTTCAATTGACTTTTTGAAGGTATACAGAGTGGGGTGGAAAATTGCCTCATAGACCTGTTGAAGACCTTGCATTTGCAGTTGCACGCTTTTTTCAACGTGGAGGAAGCTTTCAAAATTATTATATGGTACGATAGCAGATGAAATTTTTTATTTCTACTAAAATTTCACTTTTGGCTTCTTTACTGAGCTAAGCTAATGGTTTTCTCATGGAGGATTCTTGTCCAATATAATGGTATTGGAGGGCTTTGCTGTGTATATGTTCTTTAACCCCTTTTATTCTTTATGTCTTATGCTTTTGCTTTTCTACTTCCCTGTCTTTATTAATAAAATTGCTTTTAAAAAAAATAATAATAATCCCAAAATGAAAGTCTGTGTTGTTAAGATATGACCTTAGATATGCTTATAAAGCTTGGGCAATCCTCACTTTACAAGACGGTTTTGTGGGGTTGAGTTAGGTCCAAGCCCAAATTTCAAGAATAAACATAAACTCAATGCACTGACATCTTCTAATCACCACATTTTTTTGAATTTAATAAACTCAATGTCTATTTTGATTTTTGTGGATATGTATGTGCAACCTGCATTATGATGAGCCTTTTTTTTTTGTTACAGTTTTTTGGTGGAACAAATTTTGGTCGCACTGCAGGGGGACCCCTCCAAATTACAAGTTATGATTATGATGCTCCAATTGATGAGTATGGTATGTAGAAGAATAACTGTAAGACTTTGTGTGTTATTGAGATGGTAGCTAATCTTGGGATTCATATAGCTGCTGACGTGGTTGACGACACTGATGACCCTTGTTTGTGTAGGTCTTCTGAGTGAGCCGAAATGGGGTCACTTGAAAGATTTACATGCTGCTTTAAAGCTTTGTGAGCCTGCATTAGTGGCCACTGATTCACCAAAATATATAAAATTGGGTCCAAAGCAGGAGGTTTGAGCCAAGCCTGAAATATTTTATTATTTTAGAAAACTTTCAAGCATTATTGTTGATTACATTTAATACTTTATTGGTAGTTACTGTCAGACTAAGAGCCCTGAGAATAGAATAGGACTGTGATTCATGAATTATTTTAAGTGATTTGCACCCCAGCAAGCTGATACTTGTATCCATTAAAGAATGAATACATCTTATATTCACAAGTGCTATTTCCTATGACCCTAGTATTCTCAATGCTACATTTAACTACTGTGCTCATTTGCAACATCTATATTCAGCCTTTTTTGCTTACAGACATTCACAATGAATTTAGTACCTTTATTAGTATTTTACATAGTCATAATGCCCATGATTGTTTACTTTGTTCACTACATTTATGTATTCATGAGCACATGCAGCCAACCCCACCTGGTGGGATGTTGTTATTGTTGTTATATGGAAACTTCTAAGTTACTTTTGTTAATCAATTACAGGCACATGTGTACCATGCAGATGTTCACTCTGAAGGATTGAACTTCTCTCTGTCTGAACTTCCTAGCTTATGCTCAGCATTTCTTGCCAATATTGATGAGCGGAAAGCTGCTACTGTAACCTTTCGTGGTCAAACATACACTATACCACCATGGTCTGTGAGTATATTGCCAGATTGCAGGAATACAGCTTTCAATACTGCCAAGGTTGGTTTTATTCATGAGACCACTTAAAAAGTCACATTCATTTATCTTTTAATCGTAGCCATTCGAATAAAATCCAATGGTCAATATTTATTGATCTTACAATCTTAAAATACAAATTGTTCTCACCATATGGTCCTATATATATATATATATATTCATGTGTTTCTTTCCTTGGTTCTAGGACCTTGAGAAGTAAAGGAGGTGAGTGAGAAAATTGTAGCATTCTGTTTTTTAGCAATTAAAAATTATGAACACTACTCCTTAAACAGAAAGATTATTTTGACGAACCAATTAGTATTATGGGGATTTCATGTGTTACAAACAGAAATGAAAGCTAAGAACACCAACAAGTAATACATATTTTATATTTGCTGAGATTTTATAGATTATAACCTAGAATTAGTTTTACTCCAAGCTGGTTGTAAAAAAGAGGAAAATAGAATTGAAGAGTTTTAACTTTTAAATGGTTAGTAAAGTAGCTGAAAATGAAGTATAGCCAGTGTCAAAAGTACATAGATTCCGTGACAGCATATAACTTGTGTGTGTATATATTTTCGTCATAGAAAAAGTTATTCATTGATATAAGATTGATTTTGATTTACACCAGTGCCGGTATATATATATATATATATAGGGATGGGATCAAATGACACCAGGTGTCAAACTTAACTTTGACACCAAATCCTAGTCCTTGATTACAATTCAATCTAAAGGCTAAAATTAATTCATTTATTTAAATCCTCACACTTATTCTCCTAACCGTCATTTGACTCATCGTCATCTCTCTCCTCTTTCTCTCGGTTCTTCCTGCGCAATCTGTTTTTCTTGTGATTTTAAACACTATAGTCTACAGCAGTCACTGATTATTCTTTGGTGGTAATCCAAAAGCCACCGCCAAAAGCAAGGGTCTATATGTAATCCAATTATAACCACCACCATCTTTGTTCCAATAGAGCTGCACACTTCAATTTGCTAGGAGAAATGAAGCTATCCTTATTTGAGTACTGCCCAAAAGATACACAATTGTCACTGTTAGAGAAGCTTTCAGTATCACAAATTCACCGTAGAAAAGTTCCAGAACAACCCCCAAAAAAATTGCAGATTTCAATTTTATTTCAAGATTTAATTTGTGTAGACTTCAAAAAAAAAAATTGGTAGACACTTCAAATAAAAGAATGAAATAGTGGACTCGATGCATTTTAAGCAGATTGCATAGGGAGGAGAGGAAGAGGTTGAGGGAAAGAGAGAAGAAGAGAGAGATGATGAGGCATATGAGCATTTGGAGAATAAGTGTGAGGATTTAAATGAATTAATTTTAACCTTTGGATTGAATCATAATCAAGGGTTAGGATTTGGTGTCAAAGTTAAGTTTGACACCTGGTGTCATTTGATCCCATCCCATGTATATATATATATATATATATATATATATATATATATATATATATGATTTACACCATTGATATAAGATTCTCAGTACTTCCAATAAGAATTCTAAAGAATGTTTGGAAGTGCCTTTTGGAAGGTTATGGTTTTTTTGTGGAACACTTAAAATGAACCGTAATTCTAGATTTTTCAGCCAGACACTGCTCCTTTTGCCTCTTATACTGAATTTTTTTCGGTTCTGGGTTTTTTTGTGGAATTATTTATGGATTGTATTCTTTTTTTAGCTGATGGTTTTTTTAAGGATCTCTTTGATAGATTTATAGTGACTGGGCAGCACCTTGATTTAATAAAATTTGGTTTCACCTTTTTGTTTGGTTGTTTGCACTTTGGCTGTTTAAACAAAATTCTTTCCATCTACAATTATTTGTTCTGCAAGCTATACATGTTTTATTTTACAATAAGCTATACATGTTTTAAAATGCCCATTATTAGGCATATTATAGGAATGTTTATATTATGTCACGGTCGTCTGAAACTTTCTTTAAATTTGCACAGGTTGGAGCACAAACTTCAGTCAAACTGGTAGAGTTTGATTTGCCACTTGCCTCCAATTTTTTCCCAGCCCAGCAATTGATGCACCACGATGGCATTTCCTACATCTCAAAGTCTTGGATGACTACAAAAGAGCCAATCAGTGTTTGGAGTAAGAATAGTTTCACGGTACAAGGTATATGGGAGCACTTAAATGCAACAAAGGATCAATCTGACTATCTTTGGTATTCAACCAGGTAATTATGCACTCCTGAATATTTTGCAAAATATATTACGTGGCTTCTTCGACTTTTAGTTTCTGATATATGTGGTATGTAATATAGATGCTCTTCTTTTTAACTGTTCTTTCTTAGACAAGGAAGAATTCCCTAGACTCCTAGAGACAGGTGTCAAGGACTAACTTTCCTAAAAGCTTAAGCTTTCAAGTGAAGGCTCGTGAGTGGTTTTATATCTAACAGGTCCCCTCACACAAGAGTCTTTTCGGCGCAGACAATGCTTAGGTGCACACTACCTTTCGCTTAAATTCAACTTTGTACTAGAATGGTAGTGACAAGGATCAAACACCTGACTACTTATTCATAGAAGCTCTGATATCATGCCAATGATCAACTTTCCTAAAATCTTAAGCTTTTAGGTGAAGGCGTATGAATGATTTTACATGTTAAGAATTATAAGTTTAGGGTTATGGAAATGGGGGGAGAGAGAGAGAGAGAGAGACAGAGGCAATAGACATTGAATATATGACTAATAGGTGTGATTTAATACAATAACTAAATACTCCTATTTATACCAATAACTAGGTAAAGTACTAGTACTACTAGTACAAGCCCGGAAGCCCCCATTAACAATAAGGTAAGAACCTATTCTGACAAGAGGAAAAGAGTACAAGGAAAAATAAGTGAGAATAAATGTCCTTCATAACAAACTGATAAGAAAAGATATAAGATCCAAAAAAAAAACGACACAGAAACAGAAGAGCTCCCTGGTATTCCCTTTGTATATCTGTAAGGGAACCCCTTCAGAAATCATGTTATGTATTCCATAAATGTGCAGTGAATTTTTTCCCCAGATTTCAAATATTTATTCAATGGTTTTCTAATTGCATTTCTATTAATTTATGTATAAAATGCAGAATATATGTTTCAGATAGTGACATCTTGTTTTGGAAGGAAAATGATGTTAATCCAAAACTTACTATAGATGGTGTCCGTGACATATTGCGTGTATTCATCAATGGCCGGCTTATAGGTAATTGATCTTATGGCTCTAAATGTATGCTATATTAAAAAATGAGCTTGTTTCTTTTTTCTTTATCCCCTAAATTAATGGAAGTTCAATTCTAAATCACTTTGTTATGTAGTTGCCCTAGCAAGACCCTTAACATGTTGCATTTTCTGCTGGATGTTCAGTGATGCTTAAGAAAATAGCACTTGTGACCTATGATCTAACTGTTGGGAGGATTTATATTATGTGAAAACTTGGATCGATCTGGGACTCAGGGTTCATTAAATATCCTTGGGCTTTTGTTATTGTTTCTGCTTGACCTGAGACTATCCCTCTGAATCTTTTTGTCTTTTGCTATAAATATGAGTATGTGTAAAATGTGTGAGGATCCTTTAGTTAGGTTACGTATGCAAACTGAAACAGTCACCCTAGGCCTGGTTTTGAGGTTTAGCCCAACTATGATTTACATAGTAATACTGATGTTCATTCAGTTTTTATAAACAGTCTCAATTTAGGTGCATTCTTTGGTCTACGTAGATGATGTTATAATGGACAGAGATAGTCTTCGTCTCAACTCAACACTCTTAGAACATTTCTCCATAGTCAGTTTAGAACTTGAGACCAAGGGAACTTACATACTTTCATGTGTCTGGAATAAGAGGCATTTTTCTTTTCGAAGCATGTGTTGGCTTATTGCTAGGACTAGAACTTGTAGAAGCTAAACCCTGTGTTACTCCCACGATAGCAGGTGTGAGGTTGAATAGTGAGGATGGAGGTGTATATATTGAAAGATCCAGAAATGTACGACATTGATAGAAAAGGTGATCTACTTACTATGACATAGCTAGATATTGGCTTCTCGATGAGTTTATTCATCCAGTTCATGTTATCACCCAAAACTATACATTAGGATGCAGTTATTTATATTTTCGAATATCTTAAAGGAGCACTAGGTCTTGGAGTTATCTATCAAAATCAAGGTACCTGCAAAGTGCATATTCTCTGACATAGATTGAGTGGGATCACCAGTTCTCTTATAAGCATTTCTTTTCCTCCTCATCTCAGCTTAGATTCGACATAATTTCTGCTTAGATTTTATATGCATCTTTCGCTTTCAATTAACCATGTCAGTGAAACTTAATTGATATAGATACCTGAATAAGAAATGAACTATCAGTTTTATTTTTAAATCAGTGCTTTAATTATTTATTCATTTAGAAAATTCTAGTTGAACTGTGTTGGGATGAATAGAATGAAAGCAACAGTTATATCGTTATGCTTTAGATTTATTTTGTCTTTATAATATATATTCATCTAGTTCCATGTCTTTTCCAAGTGAAGGTAATGTTGTTGGTCATTGGGTCAAGGTGGTCCAGACTGTTCAATTTCTGCCAGGATACAATGATTTAATACTGTTATCTCAAACAGTGGGTTTGCAGGTGAAATTCCTACCATCATTTTAACTTGTATCTTTATGTATATTTTCAGAACCTTATTATTTGTGTGTGTAGGGTATAGGCATCAACTGATGATTGTTAGTGTAAGATTTCATAAACTTGCATCAATATTACAATATATATCTTTACACGGAATGATATTTTTTTAATCAACAGCAACAACCACCAAGCATTTTCCCATTGGCTTGGGTCGGCTACATGGATCAAACAAGGTCATAATATTTTATCGTAATTCATGTTTATAGAGAAACCATTGTCATCTAAATCCTTCTGGATGGGTTTGTCTATCATTTTTCTTGGTGTCTACTGTCTAGCAATTGAGCTACTCTTCAATTGATCTACTCAATTTTTTTTTAGGGTCTGCACTGGTTAAGGAATCAATAAAAGGAAATATTTTCTCGGGAAGCCAAGTGTTACAGTTTTTAATATGTTAAAAGCATCATTTTTCAATGCAAAATTTCCTTTCTTGATTCCTTAACCGAAGGGCACCGGTTAGCATTCTCCTTTTTTTAAAATCCAACCATTGAATTTTTAGCTCTTAGATTCTTAATAATCTTTTAATAATGGGCATTAATATTCAGATTTATGGATGTACACACTAATTCTTGATTATGTTATGCATACCAGGAACTTTTAATCCATGCTGTTCTTTGATAATTTTTTCTGTAAATAAAATGAGGGATAATGATAATTTACATAACATATATCGTCACACTATTTGAAAAAATGTTACAGAATTATGGTGCCTTCCTTGAGAAAGATGGAGCAGGGATTAGAGGTGCAATCAAGCTCACTGGATTTAAAAATGGAGATATAGATCTTTCGAAATCATCATGGACCTACCAGGTATGTTTATGATGTTTGAGATCCTTAGTGGTTAAAAAGATAGTACTGTATGAACTATAAACTGGTTTCTAGTGGAAAATACTAGTGCAGATAAAGTGCACTATAGCTGTATTCTCTTTGTAAGTAGACTTATACAGTTAGTATAACTGTATAAGTACAGTAAGCAGAAATTTGAAAATACTAACTTCAGTTTATTCTTTTTTATCCTAGGTTGGGCTACAGGGTGAGTTTTTAAAATTTTACAGTGAAGACAATGAAAAGGCAGAATGGGTTGAATTGACTCCTGATGCCATTCCATCCATATTTACATGGTACAAGGTACTTATGAGCTGTTGTATAATAAAATAAAATAAAATAAATCTATGAAATTTGTTATATAACAAACAAACAAAAAATAGAGTATGACTACGTTACATTGATTTTATTAGAACCTCTGCCCTCTATGAGACTATGAATTACACATAATAATTATCATGCCCAATGCAAAGCTACTGAGTGAATCTAAAATCATGATTTCGCTACTCAGATTGTAATTGTATGAAGGTGCCATTAAGCCCAATGGTCATTTTTCCCTAAAGCTTTCTTTTTTTATCACGCTAACCTAATAATAGCCATCTCTTTATGACTTTATCCAAGCAGACATATTTTGAAGTCCCTGGTGGTACAGATCCAATTGCTCTTGACTTGGAAAGCATGGGGAAAGGTCAGGCTTGGGTGAATGGTCACCATATTGGAAGATACTGGACTCTGGTTTCCCCAAAAGATGGATGTGAAGTCTGTGACTATCGTGGAGCATACAATTCAGACAAGTGTTTAACTAATTGTGGAAAACCAACTCAAACCTTGTATGTAGTCTTTAAACTAGCTAAAACTGTTGGTTTCATATGACTACAAAAAACTTGATGGACAAATTGTAAAAATCCATTCAAGGCCACATCTATCCCCAGATTGATTACACACCTTTACATCCATTATTGTACTATCATGTTGAAATAAATCTTCAATGTCGCTTTCTTTAACTGAGTTATTGGTCAATCTCCAGGTACCATGTGCCACGCTCATGGTTGAGAGCATCAAACAATTTACTTGTCATTTTGGAGGAAACTGGAGGAAATCCCTTTGAGATTTCTGTCAAGTTACATTCGGCCAGAATAATATGTGCTCAAGTATCAGAATCCTACTACCCACCCTTGCAAAACTTGGTGAATGCAGATTTCATTGGTCAAGAAGTTTCTGTAAATAGCATGACACCTGAAATGCACTTACGTTGTCATGATGGACAAATAATTTCCTCCATAACATTTGCTAGCTTTGGAACTCCTGGAGGTAGTTGTCAGAGTTTTTCTAGAGGGAACTGTCATGCACCTAGTTCAATGTCCATAGTTTCCAAGGTAAACTCTACAACAAGTAGTTTCTCACTTTGCTTGGCAAGTACTTGAGATAAAACTTACGTAGACATAGTTCCCTGTAAGGAAGCAAAAGCTCCACAAGCTTTTGGTGCTGTGGACTTGAACTAGAAATGACCTGGATAAAACCGATGAGGCAGGATATTTTCCAATGCTTAGTCCTATACTTAGGATAGGTTTTAGGATTAAAAAAGTTATTGTTTAAGAAATGTATAGGGTGCTTAGCTTATGTTAATATATGTAGTATGCTCTGTACAGTTTTGCATCTTATTTGCTGCAGGTTAATGAAAAATATTTACACAAACACAGTTCCTCTGTGTCAAAATTTAAAATGTTTTTTTAACTTAACTAATGTAGGTTGTAGACCCTCTGAAATACATTTTTAACGTTTTGCAGGCTTGCCAAGGGAAAAGGAGTTGTTCCATTAAAATCTCAAACACTGTATTCGGAGGTGACCCCTGCCAGGGTGTTGTGAAAACATTGTTTGTGGAAGCAAGATGCACGTCACCATCGAGTGATGACTTCTTTCAAAACTTTGAGGCTGTAAGCAGCTTCTAAAATGAGTTAGGAATGAAACTTGTGAACATAAGCCAACAAACTCGGCCATGTATTCATAAGAGGTGGCCCTTAATTGTGCCCACTGTTCGATTGTATATACATTACCCTTAAGTTGCTAAATGTCATGATTTTTATATATAGTACATAAATAAATAAGAGGAAATGCTTGGTCTTTTATGATTGATCTATTATCAGACAGTATATAAATACCTTAAAAATCACATAAGATACTTTGCATTTGATTAATGATATAAGAAGATTTACACTGACAGTATCAAATTAAACTCATTGGTATATGCTCTAATATATCATTTTTATGTGTTTTAAGAAGGCCAATATAAAATAAGAAATCATGAAAATATAGATGTTCGTCATAGTGGGTGACGAGATTTTCACGGTCTAGGACAAGAAAAGCTGCCAAAACAATTGAGATAACCGCCGAAATCAAGATAGAAATTCCAAGACTACAACAAAAATAGGCTTGCTAATAACCGCCACAAATCTGTCATGATAAATATCCAGATTCATCACCTGAAAATTCATCTTCTGGTTTATATTTTTTAACTTTTGTAAGTGCAGGGACAAGAATTTAAACTATTTTCAGGGATTCTTTAAAGTATCCACTTGAATATTTTTTTAAGCTACCCAACCAAGTCTTAAATACCCAGAAATAGTATTCTCACCACGTTATTCCTGGGAATGTTATCATAATCCTTGAAACAAACACCCCTAAAAAATGAAGGGTGCAATAGCTATAATATTTTTACAAGCAATTTATACACGATCCAACAAGTACTTGATCGATGTCAAATATTACTCACATGATCATTTAGCTTTGCAAAATTGAGAAAGCACGCTTCACAAAGATGACAGTGTCGTGCTTATGAAGACAGCTAGGAAAAAGCTGGGTTTCACTTTAAACGTCTGATCTTCTTTGTCGAATTAATAATGTTTTGGCCTATCTCCGGATGTTTGAACTTCAACAATTTATCAAGAGAAGCTTCAGAAAAGCAGCTATCCTCAATACATGACTCTGATTTGAGAGCAAAATGGACTTCATTCACGCCCTCATCAAGCTGGAGGCAAAAGAGGTGGCTGAAGACCTATATGTAAAGAGGACAGAAAATAATCAGTAATATTTACAAAATATTTCTAGATAACAGAGTGAACATCATGCTGACACTGCACAAGGCATAAATAATGGTAGACAAGAAAATGTCAAAATCATTATAATAACTTAGGCTTTTCATTTTCAATAAATTTTTTGTACAATTGGCAATTGCTAATAGTGTAAAAACTCTTTACATTGTAGTATACCAAAGTTAAATACTGCATAAATAATTATATTCTATACCAACGTCTAGGGTGCAACATCCTCAGTAAAGTTGCATGACCAGCAGGAAGGAAATTATTATGGTGTAGTGGCAATTATTGTTGGCAACGTCTAGGGTGCAACATCCTCATCAATCATTCACAGGTTTTGGCAAGAGTAAGAAGAATGAATTTGTAGTGTGTTGGCATTATGGTGTTTCCATCGTTTGGTGTCAATGATTGGAAGAATGGCTCGGGTTCAAAGGAAATTATTTTTCTCTACTCACTAGATTTGCCTGGGGACGAATGTTTATGGACTCAACAAAGGGACTGTATAGACACACTCGAGCTCTCTCACACACACAGAGGCTCCTAATGATTATTACTCAACCAGGGACACATTTGGTGACTATATGATGAATTTAGTTTCTCATCAGAAAACAAAAAAAATGAGAATTATAGACATGTTTTTAATGCATTTGTAATAAATCACTAATCAAACAATAAGAAACAGGGTTAGACGACAAAAAGCATAGTCCCAAATGAATATTAATGCACTACTATTTGTGTTTACCTTTTTCATTCTCAAGAGAACCATGTCCTTAATGGCTTGGGACCGCGACACCAAATTGACAACAAAGAGACCTTGCTCTGAAAGTTTATCTTTTACAGTCTCAAGAAAAGACTCATCTAAAAAATCTGGAGCAGGGCATGTCATACCAGAGCTGTACACAATATGTAATGGTTAAGTAGGATTCTTTGAACCATAGAAGACACTATTTATAATCCTTCAATACCCTAATACCTTTTTTCTTGGCCATTCTTTAATAGCTTAATGTAATAACAAAATGCATAATTCAATTTACCTAGGGTCTGAAGAGTCAACATCAACAATAATAATATCAACTTTTGTAGCTCCTACATCTTCTGCGTGAGATGTAGTTGAATTCCCATTTGAAGGAGACTCAGTATAGCTAGAATTATTACTCTTTTTGAGAATCTGAGCTACTCCGGGACTGGCAACCTCTCTGACAAACTGGACCCCATCCGCTACATGCACCTAGATTCCCAAAGTAATGAAATTTAGTAGGCAATGTAGTGACCTCCCAATCCCAAGATTAATTCAGGGACACAGGTCCACCCTAAATAAAAACTGAACTTGCTTTATTTGATATTACCACATGTTTATCATTCTCCACAGTTCATATATTTAAAAGTGCTTAAATCTGAATAAAAAACACGAAATCAACATCACTGCTTGCAACAGTCAACATTGTATGATTCAAGCAGGGACAGGAAAGCTCCAAGAAAGTATTTACTATTTCATGTGGGTATTTCCTTTTCTGGGAGTTAATAATCTGGCTCAACTTCTTGGGTTTGTTTTAATTTGGATTTAGAGGTTTTCTTCAAAAAACACTTGGTGGTGTTAGCTGAGCCCAAGATTAACAAGTTGTTACATCCCCTCCCTTGGGCTTTCATGTGTCTTCTTTTACCCTTCCAATCTTTATTCTTTTTCCCGTTAATCTATGAACATGGTAATTGTATGCTAAGGCCATTTCTCACAAGAAAAAGCTACAAATGATCTATACAAGTTCCATGAAACCTTGAGAAGCGTAGGAAAAGGATGTATATTTAACTACCTTTAAGCGTTTATCCTCTACAAAAGCGAAGTAGTCCCTTGCAATATCAACAATTATTGGGTCTAACTCAACAACCTGTAGATATAAATTAATATATCATGCCATGTGATATCATATAAAATCATTCTGAAGAATAAACCATTCTTGTATCCAGGCAGGGACTAGGTCTGAACTCAAATTTATTTCCGCTATTTTTATGACTGGAAAAAAGCATTACCTCAATTTCCACAAAAGGCATACATCCATGAAGAAACATTGGAAGTAAACCTGCTCCAAGACCTATTATCACTGCTTTAACCTAAGATACACAACTCGAATATATTAGCTTGAATGGACAGAAAAATAATGCTCAGAACATGTAAAGAATGTGAGAAACAAGTTAATTCAGCCTTTACTTACTATTTTCTAGGCAAAATTGGCATTCTAGTCCCTTATCTTTATTTCTTTATTCAAATTGATCCCCATATCATTTATTTTTTCACTATGGTCCACTATCTTTCAAATCATCAACCAATCTGGTCTTCTGTAACATATCAGTCAGTTTCACTAAAAAAGCAATGACATGTCGCTACCCAGCAACACCACATCATTGCCATGCACTCATCAAATTGATCCCCATATCATTTATTTTTTTCACTATGGTCCACTATCTTTCAAATCATCAACCAATCTGGTCTTCTGTAACATATCAGTCAGTTTCACTAAAAAAGCAATGACATGTCGCTACCCAGCAACACCACATCATTGCCATGCACTCATCAAATTGATCCCCACATCATTTATTTTTTCACTATGGTCCACTATCTTTCAAATCATCAACCAATCTGGTCTTCTGTAACATATCAGTCAGTTTCACTAAAAAAGCAATGACATGTCGCTACCCAGCAACACCACATCATTGCCATGCACTCATCACCAGTGACGAGTCACCACTTCCGTCAGGGTTTACAACAGATTCATTAATTAGGACACATTGTTGATGATTATAAATATAAGGGGTCAAATCAACAAAAAAAAAAATAGGACCAAATTGAAAAAGGAAATGAATATAAAGAACTGAAATACTATTTTGCCTATTTTCTATTAACAATCAATTATATGTATACACATACACACACATGAAAACACGAATTCATTATGAAAATCTTATGGCAAAATTCACAAAATTTATCAATCAGCTAGAGGAATAGAATCTTTCTAATGTCAGCTATCCTTACTAGATTTGAAACCCAATACCAATGATCAAATATATGTTTTAAGAAAACGTTTTATTTCTTTCATAATTTATTTCTTTAAACGAATTGAAAATAAAAAGGAAAGTCTACAAAAGGTTTAATTAATTTGTTGGTCCCTAAACTATTTAGGAATTTTCAAATAGGTCAACAAACTTTAAAAAGTTGTAATTGGGTCCCTAAACACACAAAAAATTGTAATTCCGTTGTGGTTTCATTAAAGTTCCAAAAAGTACAGGAACCTATTTGTGTTTTCCTAAATAGTTTAGGGATCTGCAAATGACGAGTGGATGGATCACTTAACGGATACTTAACGAAACCCTAACGAAAAAGTGTATGAATGACCTAATTACAAATTTTATGTGTTCAAGGATCCAATTACAAACTTTTAAAGTATAGGGACCTATTTGAAAATTCCCAAATAGTTTAGAGACCAATAGATTAATTAAACCTTCACAAAAAAAGGAATTCTTGGTTTAAAAAAATTCCATATTATAAACAACTAACCGATTGTCAATAAGTGATTACTCATTAACTACTCTTTAAACATTGTTAACCAGTGTTAATTTAATTGCTCCTAAACTGGAAACATTTTTGCCAAGTAGTTCCTTTTTTAATTTCCCTAAATAATAGGTGGAAGAACTTACCATTTTCGCACTTGATGCCACACTTTCCATATAAGAAGATATTAACATAAGTCCTGAAATAATCCCTGTATGATAAGAACTAGCCAGGTATCCATGATAAACTGTCAACTGTTTGCTTGCTTCTGCAACATCAGGAAAAAATGCATGTATATAAAATGACAAGAGAGTTAACATGTATGCAGTAAGAAAATAGGAAAAAAAAATATTAGATAAAGTTTTTAAAACAACAAAAACAAATGATTTTGAAATTGTAAAAAACATCTCTCTAAAAATGGAGTTAAACCAGTTCCACAAAAATTTAACCAACGCTAAGAAAAGGAGACCATATTCATGATTCATCCAACATCATCTTTTTGACACTGAAAGGCATCGATAAAAGGGCAAATAATGAACAAATTTTGCATTATTTCTTGAAAGAAATAAAAAATGTATATCAATTTTAATGGATTGAAAAGTATAAGTTCTAGTATTATAACAATGGATTGAAAAGTATAGTTTCGGCAAATGCAAGATAAGGCTGACTACTATAAACATGCACAGTAGGTCCGATCCTTCCCTGAACCTTGTGCATAGCGGAAGCTTTATAGCACCGGGTTGCAGACATTGAAAAGTATAGTTTCAATACTATAGCATAAATGAAATCTCATCCCCAAAGGTTTTACAAGAATTCTATTTCTAGCTTTCACATGAAAGAGATTCCTCAGACCATCATGTGAGTAAATGTCTAATTGAACCCTACACAAATGCAATCAAACTAGGACAGAAGAATAATAATGTTAACAAATACAATTATTGGTAGTTTAATGTATGATTTCCAAAGAGTCATTCAAAACCTCTACATTGACGACACATCTTTGCTGAAGAGATTTCCAACCAGGCATTAAGTTTGGCCTATCATCAGCGGCAGAAAAACACAGGCAAAAAGTATGCACAACTATATTGCTTTAAAATATTGCACGCAACACCATTTTTATAAAAGAAAAATTTATTAGAGAAATAGAGGAGAAAATACAATGAGGGAGATGATCATTCCACTTAATCATACACGTTGCATCAGCAATGAACATTAAACAGTGACTCTAAATACATGGGAGGCAAGGGGGAAATAATTACCATCATTCCGTCTCTGGGATCCACTTTTCCTAGATCTAGAAGATGAGTTGGTTTTCTTCCTCCCTGTCTCACTAACCAATTTGGTAGGTAACTGTTCATCTTTCAGCAGAGCTTCAGACTGCACCAAATTTGCAGCTCTCTCGAACACAAGGCGTCGAAACAACAGCTCTCTAGATGGAAAAATACAACTCACTTCACTATCAACATTTTCATAAACTACATCTTCAACAATAATTGATCCAGTTAATGAAGATGTGACCTGCAAAACACAGACAATTATTGATGATATAATGGGAACATGAGGAAAATTAAAAATCAAGTAGGCCATTACACGAATGGGCACCCATATAAAAAGTGGAAATCATAAAGGCAAAAAACTTATGCCTTTCATGAAGCTTAGGCTAGTCAACTCATTCAAGTCACCTTGCATGAATCCAATGTGAATCATTCATGTGGTGTAAAACATCATGCATGAAGTCTGCTATGCTGTCACTCATTTACTTTTTTGCATAAAATCTAGATAAGGATAACTAAATCAAAGTAGCATCAAGGCATGACCACCACTACCAACACCACCCCACAAAAAAGGAGAGAAATAGGCACCTTTCCAACTATCAAGCCTCTAAGCAATCATCTAAACCAAGGGATCTCCAAAAGAAGCAAGAGGCTTCCCCCAACCCAAATAGATAATGGGCCACAACAAGACAGGAAATCCAGCCAACCTTGCACAACATATCCATGAGAAAGAAGCATTAAACTGTGAATCCCAACTAGAAAGTATGGAAGTTCTCTTCAAATCTTCAGTGGACTTTATAAACCCTGTATACCTCCATGTAAATACAACAATTGAGAAATTTAAGTGTGCATTGCCACCTGGTCCTATTTTGACAGACAACCTGAACCCGAGCACAGCTCATAAAAATTTGCTGACTCAATCAAGCATAATTCACACGAAGCCATAACAGAATATCACAACTCCTTAGGAAACAGGCAATGCAGTAGTAGGTTATCCACTAAGTTCTAAGTTATTTTTACACACACAAGATCAGATTGCCAAACAGTACCCTCTTCTTCCATACTGTACATCTAAATTACAATCATTAAGTGCAATCCAACTAGAGTCACACAGCCCTCATAGAGAGAGAGAGAGAGAGAGAGAGTCCACTATTTCAAAATAACTAAAAAAGAGAAACAGCATTATGATGATTGTTGCTAACCTGGTGAACGACATTTCGTTCCTTGATCCCTTCGCTTGCCATCATGAAACTGTAAGACATGTATTCAATAATTTATGAGAAAAACTTCAATTCAGGAAGTGTATAAGTAAACCTTACTGCATCTGTATAAAATGGATTAGACTACACTAGAATACTAATAGATAGGAATGACCTATGTAAGAGAGCTTTTTTTGTGGAGAATGGGCAAACAAGCAGTATCAACACTACTCTCTGCCAACTCTAGAAATTAACAAAATACTTTCTTGCCCTTCAAGGGTAGGAATTACAGTTGAAGGTAAAAACTAATCACAAATGTTTAGTTAAAAGAAATTTATTAGACGAAAGAATTAAAACTAGCCACAAGCCCATAACATGATTGGCATTTCTAGGTTACAAATGTCTATCACAGTCCAAACACTTGCCAGTTTTGATCAAATATATTCATGAAACAGCTGTAAATTGATCAATTGTACTGCCAGGGGTACGTTGCCACAATAGCTTCTAGTAATTAGTCATCCAAAGTTGCACTATAGTATCTGATTCTAAAGCAATTTAGCTGTTGTTCCCTAACATGAAGAATACAATATACCCTTCGCTCCCAAATTTCCCAGTAATAGTGTTGCATTATGTTACAAAATATGTTGCTGATTAGATGAGCAAGCAAAAAATGCCACAGAAAAGCTGCCTCGATTGTTGCATGCAAGGCAGTGCAGCTCCCCTTTTCGTTTCTTTGACCCGGGGAAGGGGCTTATATCAAGTAGTTCAGCAATAGATCATGTTTGAATATTTTGCATCAATAGATTAACAGAAAATATTAATTACTTAGATTAAAACTGTTCAAAATGGAGGAAAAAACAAATAAAGCAATTGGTATAAGTTACGGACGGTATTTGAGCTCCATTGTCATTTTCTGCAGGTGCCAACTGTTTAACCAAAGGAGATAAATCCTTCTGAAAAGGGATAACAAACACATTTTAGTAAAAAGCAGTGTAGTTAACCTTTTAAAATGGTATGTCCAGTGAAACATAGCTTAAGAAGATGTTCTACCTGAATCTCATCCATGCTAGCATTTGTATGGCTGGTGTCCAAGAAAACCTAAAGTTTCAGAGATTTGTTTAGACAATTCAATAAGAAAAGTAACATAAAAATACTCAAAATCACCAAAAAAAAATTGTAAATATTATATTACCATTATGAGGCGAGCTGCTTTTGAGCTTCTGACTACCATCCACTGTCCTTCTTCAGAAAAGAAAAGCCATTCACAAGCACGAGTCTGAAATTTAACATTCATTCATGGAATTCAAACTAAATAACTGCATGGTGCATAATTTGGAGAAATAGGAGTAAATTGCAAACTGATGTCAAAAGAAGTATGAGCACCATGCAAAGCTTCCTTGCTTTTTTATAAATACATGTTGATGCACATCTAAATAACATTTATAATAACATTTAATGTGATCCTACATGAACAGTAAACAATATCTGAATAAATATTTATTAGAATTTGGATTTGGGCCTAACTCAACCCCAAAAACCAGTTTAAAGGGTGACGGTTGCCCCTTATAAGCATTTTTCAGGCCATATCACTATCCAATGTGGGACTCCAACACACCCCCCTCATGCACAGGACTGGACATCTGGAGCGTGAAGTTTACAGGACTGGACATCTGCGGACGGCCCAACAGATCTAGGGTAGGCTCTGATACCATCTTAGAATTTGGATTTGGGCCTAACTCAACCCCAAAAGCTAGCTTAAGGGTGAGGGTTGCCCCTTACTTATAAGCACTCTTCAGGCCATATCACTATCCAGCATGAACAAGGCTACAGCCAGTAAGAATAGAAATAAAAACATCTTTTCTCAGACAATCTGAAAATAACAAAAATATGCAACTGATCATGATTCTTCCTACTTTCAAGAAATATTTTCAGCAGCAGATTCTAGTTATATGTATATATGCAATTGGCCATAATTCTTTCTCTTCTGATAATAATTTCCCATCGATTAATTTGTAACACTACTGTGCATGTATCTGAAGTGGATGATCACTAATTCATCGTGAAATTCACGAGTTTATATGATAAGAGAAATCTTTACTTGATAAAACAAGGGATCTCTGCCAAGAGTAAGACGCACCTTAGGCACAATGAAAACCCCACAGTGATATGTAAATGGGTCAGACTGTTCCTCAGCATCAAGAACTACAGCTCTATAAGAAAAAACAGAGCAACCTTGTCCACCCAAAGTTAGCTGCAATCGTCGACCTTGGGAAAGCTTTGTCACTTCCCCTTGCAGATCTTCCAGAGAATATAATATATCAGAGCTACTGGAGTATTTTTCTCGGATATGATTCTCAGTTTGAAGAGCTTCATGGAGTCCAGAAGCCTTACATAAATGAAAAAACAAAGCATTAACAGAAGACAATCAAGTAGCAACAAATGTATTAGAATATCTACAGAAAATCTTCAGAGATCAAAGAATCTTTAGAATATCATACATATATGATTAATTAGTCATCTAACTTAGGACCAATTTTAGGAGTTGTCTCTCGTTTTTTAATTAAAAAAAAAACTTTATTAAGGAACAAGAGAAAAGTACAATGAAAGAGGACAAGATATCCTCAAAAGAAGACAACAAATTGACCTGTATAAACAGGTAATAGTGCTTAATATCTTACATCGAATCAATTCAATCTCATAGCATTCACATCCTCTTCTCTCTTCTCCTTCCCTGTCTAAACCCGACAACTTCAACAAAATAAATACCCATTTTCAACAACCATTACATTTAAAGCCCTATCTACAGAACCATCTATGCAGCTAACAATTGATACATTAATCATCCATGAATTCTTATTTTAAGAAAGCACCCATGCCCACGGGAAATTGAAAACAAAAAAATCAGCAGAATTGTGCAAGATGTTTTACCTGTTTTGAATTACAATGAAGAGAAGAATTCTGAAGCAATGACGTAATCTGGTGCACTAAAGTAGATAGTTCTTTCTCCACAACAACCATAAATGTTTGGAGGCTAGATTTACTAGAAGATTTCAAAGGTATGGCACTAACGCTCATTTTCCATCCAAGTCGGAACTTTGAGAAAAGTAGACCTGACAAGGGCGGATTAGTTATTTTTATCCTTCAGCCAAGCAACGCCAAGCAGGCAGAAAAACAAACAATATAAAATGCAAAACCAGTTCCAGAAAATGATTTCATGTCAGTAATAAAGCTCCATGTCCTAGTGCAATACAAGCAATTCAAAAAGAAACTACAAAACATAGAATAGCTTCGGCAATAACATGTTTCTTTTTAGTGAGGTACACGAGATGGGAAGGCTTTTGTGGTAAAAAGTTGGCAAGGGTTAGCAACACCAGAACATAAATTATGACTCCTCGTTGAGTTTGGAAGCTCGGTACCCAATGTGAACCCTCTTCCCTATATCCTTTAGTAAAGGATTCCTATGGCTAATAAATAAAGGAAATGGAATCCAGGTAATGTTATTAAAACCGGACCGGTGATCGACTCGGTCAGGGCACTAAGTTAATGGGTCACTGGTTGAACCGATTGACTCGGTATACATTAAAAAATTCCAAAATATTCATGCATATGCCAATATAATTCAACATGTCCAGGTTGAAGTTCAAGTTCAGTAGAAGACATCTCTAATTAAAAAAACAATTCAATATCACGGAGAGTAATATAGAGTATAGTATAATATCAGTATTATATCAGTTCAAATCAATATATTATAGGGAGGAGTATCGGTATCAAAAATCAATATATCACTATATCGGTAGAATATGAATACAGTTCATAAAAATAAAATAAAAATAAAAACTTGTCGGGTCAACTTGTTTTTTTCCTACCAGGTCAACCGGGTCGATCCGGATCGATGTCTTATACAGCTTGATGGCTTAACCGGACCGGCTTGGTGAGCGGTTACCGGTCGGACCGAGCCGGTTTTTATAACACTGAATCCAGGGCTAGCTAATGTACATTATGCACCCAAAGAAAAAATAAAACAAAATAAGAGGGAAGAAAAATCATATATTAAGTTAGTGCAATGCGGCTAATATGTTGAAGAAGTGATGTTTCCCATGATTGCAAGTTGTAGTTGCGCTATGCCTAAAACAAAGAAGGGGTTAAAGCTGCTCGTAGGAAGAAACTAGATACTAGCAAGGCAACTTACTCTATGCAAAACAAATCAGGATTAAATTCACAGAATATGTAGCTTCAGAGTTATATTTGCATTTCCAAATGTAAAACTTTATTTGCAGCAAAAGAAGACAAAACTGCTGTAATTGAAACAAGCACTATGTAATCAATTGAATAACACCATCATAGCCTGTTAGTTTTTTCAATTAAACTCCCCACATATCACAGATTTTTATAATTTACGTCGAAAAAAATAACATTGAGGAAACTTACCTAGTACATGAGATTCAGCCAAGGTAAGGCACACATATTTTCCCCTAGGCTTTAAAACTCTCTTTACCTGGAAATGTGAATGAGGTTAAGTTAACAGAGAAGGAATACTTATATCACACTGCCAATCAGTCAATATTATACTGTATAGAAATGGATAAAATCCTAGAAACCTCTGACAGATATTGATTTCCCAGTTTTGGGCCAAGCTCTGGCTCCATTAAAGCATCCAATCCCCCTTTATCAATAACAGCATCAAAAGTCTCATCTTCAAACTGCACAATAGTAGCCAAAGTACAACAATAAAATTCACATCACATCATCTCCTCTTACTCTATTTCCTTCATTTCTATGTTATCATTTTGGATCTCCAATTCTAAATGTGTTCATTGATTCTCACAATTAATATCCACTTACAGTAATAAGATAATTGCTTGTTGCAGCAGTACTCCATCACACACACACACACCCAAATACAAGTGCCACTTTCAACTTTGCAAATTTAAGGGAGTGTTTGGTTTGTCTTATGCTCTCATTTTCAATTGATATGTTTTCACTAATAATTAAAAAATGCTCTCTCTATATCGTGATTTTCGTGAAGGAAATAGTAAAAAAACTGAAAATGGCAAAAACAAGGTGGCAATTTTGTAATTATCATTGAAAACATATCACAAACTGAAAGATGATAACATAAAACAAGCCAAACAAACATCCTCTTAACTTTTTTCGCCTCACTCTTTTCTTTCATGATTCAGGTAATGGGTTCACAAAATGCAACGCACAATGAACACACACGCACCTGCATGGCGGTCATGTCCATGACGCGCCACCGCATGTCGGGGCGGAGGCGGACGTTGCGGCGCAACATGTCGGAGATGACAACCTTGGAGAAATCGATGTTGGTGATGGCTTTGTAGCCGGCATCGTAGAGGTGTTCGGAGAGGCGGGAGTTTCCGCAACCGGGGACGAGGAAGTGAAGAGGTTGGTTGAGAGGTTGTCGGACAAGGGAGAGGAGTGGGTCCCTGAGTTGAGGCCATTCAGCGTACCACTCGAAGGAATCGTTGTTACCTCGGATTGAGAAGAACTTGTCCCAGTTGTCTTTGCTCGTGAAGTCTCCCAGGGTTTGCAGAAGATCCTCTGACTCTGTTGCACCCTTCTTCGTCTTCGATCCCATTTCTTACTTCTTCTGTGTCTCACTACTGTCGCTGCGAGGGTTTTACAAGAACCCTCAATTTATACACTCCTTCTCACTTTATTACCGCTCTCCACTTGTCTTGAAAACGATTACTCCAACAATCACCCGAATATCTTTTAGAGTTTAATTGGTATGCACTGTCAGTGTAAAGATTTTTTACACAGTCAACCAATCAGAAATTGCCACATAAGCTAAATTGTTTGACTCTTATCCTAACTACCTTAAAAGTCACACATACCATGATTTTTGATTGGTTGACAGTGTAAAAAACTTTACACTGACAGTGTATAACAATTAAACTCTAAAAGATATTCGGGTGATTGTTGGAGTAATCGTTTTCAGACAAGTGGAGAGCGGTATAAAGTGAGAAGGAGTGTATAAATTGAGGGTTCTTGTAAAACCCTCGGCAGCGACAGTAGTGAGACACAGAAGAAGTAAGAAATGGGATCGAAGACGAAGAAGGGTGCAACAGAGTCAGAGGATCTTCTGCAAACCCTGGGAGACTTCACGAGCAAAGACAACTGGGACAAGTTCTTCTCAATCCGAGGTAACAACGATTCCTTCGAGTGGTACGCTGAATGGCCTCAACTCAGGGACCCACTCCTCTCCCTTGTCCGACAACCTCTCAACCAACCTCTTCACTTCCTCGTCCCCGGTTGCGGAAACTCCCGCCTCTCCGAACACCTCTACGATGCCGGCTACAAAGCCATCACCAACATCGATTTCTCCAAGGTTGTCATCTCCGACATGTTGCGCCGCAACGTCCGCCTCCGCCCCGACATGCGGTGGCGCGTCATGGACATGACCGCCATGCAGGTGCGTGTGTGTTCATTGTGCGTTTGCATTTTGTGAACCCATTACCTGAATCATGAAAGAAAAGAGTGAGGCGAAAAAAGGTTAAGAGGATGTTTGTTTGGCTTGTTTTATGTTATCATCTTTCAGTTTGTGATATGTTTTCAATGATAATTACAAAATTGCCACCTTGTTTTTGCCATTTTCAGTTGTTTTTAACTATTTCCTTCACGAAAAATCACGATATAGAGAGAGCATTTTTTAATTATTAGTGAAAAACATATCAATTGAAAATGAGAGCATAAGACAAACCAAACACTCCCTTAAATTTGCAAAGTTGAAAGTGGCACTTGTATTTGGGTGTGTGTGTGTGTGATGAGTACTGCTGCAACAAGCAATTATCTTATTACTGTAAGTGGATATTAATTGTGAGAATCAATGAACACATTTAGAATTGGAGATCCAAAATGATAACATAGAAATGAAGGAAATAAGAGTAAGAGGAGATGATGTGATGTGAATTTTATTGTTGTACTTTGGCTACTATTGTGCAGTTTGAAGATGAGACTTTTGATGCTGTTATTGATAAAGGGGGATTGGATGCTTTAATGGAGCCAGAGCTTGGCCCAAAACTGGGAAATTCAATATCTGTCAGAGGTTTCTAGGATTTTATCCATTTCTATACAGTATAATATTGACTGATTGGCAGTGTGATATAAGTATTCCTTCTCTGTTAACTTAACCTCATTCACATTTCCAGGTAAAGAGAGTTTTAAAGCCTAGGGGAAAATATGTGTGCCTTACCTTGGCTGAATCTCATGTACTAGGTAAGTTTCCTCAATGTTATTTGTTGTCGAACGTAAATTATAAAAATCTGTGATATGTGGGGAGTTTAATTGAAAAAAACTAACAGGCTATGATGGTGTTATTCAATTGATTACATAGTGCTTGTTTCAATTACAGCAGTTTTGTCTTCTTTTGGCTGCAAATAAAGTTTTACATTTGGAAATGCAAATATAACTCTGAAGCTACATATTCTGTGAATTTAATCCTGATTTGTTTTGCATAGAGTAAGTTGCCTTGCTAGTATCTAGTTTCTTCCTACGAGCAGCTTTAACCCCTTCTTTGTTTTAGGCATAGCGCAACTACAACTTGCAATCATGGGAAACATCACTTCTTCAACATATTAGCCGCATTGCACTAACTTAATATATGATTTTTCTTCCCTCTTATTTTGTTTTATTTTTTCTTTGGGTGCATAATGTACATTAGCTAGCCCTGGATTCAGTGTTATAAAAACCGGACGCGGTCCGACCGGTAACCGCTCACCAAGCCGGTCCGGTTAAGCCATCAAGCTGTATAAGACATCGATCCGGATCGACCCGGTTGACCTGGTAGGAAAAAAACAAGTTGACCCGACAAGTTTTTATTTTTATTTTATTTTTATGAACTGTATTCATATTCTACCGATATAGTGATATATTGATTTTTGATACCGATACTCCTCCTATAATATATTGATTTGAACTGATATAATACTGATATTATACTATACTCTATATTACTCCTCCGTGATATTGAATTGTTTTTTTAATTAGAGATGTCTTCTACTGAACTTGAACTTCACCTGGACATGTTGAATTATATTGCATATGCATGAATATTTTGGAATTTTTTAATGTATACCGAGTCAATCGGTTCAACCAGTGACCCATTAACTTAGTGCCCTGACCGAGTCGATCACCGGTCCCGGTTTTAATAACATTACCTGGATTCCATTTCCTTTATTTATTAGCCATAGGAATCCTTTACTAAAGGATATAGGGAAGAGGGTTCACATTGGGTACCGAGCTTCCAAACTCAACGAGGAGTCATAATTTATGTTCTGGTGTTGCTAACCCTTGCCAACTTTTTACCACAAAAGCATTCCCATCTCGTGTACCTCACTAAAAAGAAACATGTTATTGCCGAAGCTATTCTATGTTTTGTAGTTTCTTTTGAATTGCTTGTATTGCACTAGGACATGGAGCTTTATTACTGACATGAAATCATTTTCTGGAACTGGTTTTGCATTTTATATTGTTTGTTTTTCTGCCTGCTTGGCGTTTGCTTGGCTGAAGGATAAAAATAACTAATCCGCCCTTGTCAGGTCTACTTTTCTCAAAGTTCCGACTTGGATGGAAAATGAGCGTTAGTGCCATACCTTTGAAATCTTCTAGTAAATCTAGCCTCCAAACATTTATGGTTGTTGTGGAGAAAGAACTATCTACTTTAGTGCACCAGATTACGTCATTGCTTCAGAATTCTTCTCTTCATTGTAATTCAAGAACAGGTAAAACATCTTGCACAATTCTGCTGATTTTTTTGTTTTCATTTCCCGTGGGCATGGGTGCTTTCTTAAAATAAGAATTCATGGATGATTAATGTATCAATTGTTAGCTGCATAGATGGTTCTGTAGATAGGGCTTTAATGTAATGGTTGTTGAAAATGGGTATTTATTTTGTTGAAGTTGTCGGGTTAGACAGGGAAGGAGAAGAGAGAAGAGGATGTGAATGCTATGAGATTGAATTGATTCGATGTAAGATATTAGCACTATTACCTGTTTATACAGGTCAATTTGTTGTCTTCTTTTGAGGATATCTTGTCCTCTTTCATTGTACTTTTCTCTTGTTCCTTAATAAAGTTTTTTTTTTAATTAAAAAACGAGAGACAACTCCTAAAAATTGGTCCTAAGTTAGATGACTAATTAATCATATATGTATGATATTCTAAAGATTCTTTGATCTCTGAAGATTTTCTGTAGATATTCTAATACATTTGTTGCTACTTGATTGTCTTCTGTTAATGCTTTGTTTTTCATTTATGTAAGGCTTCTGGACTCCATGAAGCTCTTCAAACTGAGAATCATATCCGAGAAAAATACTCCAGTAGCTCTGATATATTATATTCTCTGGAAGATCTGCAAGGGGAAGTGACAAAGCTTTCCCAAGGTCGACGATTGCAGCTAACTTTGGGTGGACAAGGTTGCTCTGTTTTTCTTATAGAGCTGTAGTTCTTGATGCTGAGGAACAGTCTGACCCATTTACATATCACTGTGGGGTTTTCATTGTGCCTAAGGTGCGTCTTACTCTTGGCAGAGATCCCTTGTTTTATCAAGTAAAGATTTCTCTTATCATATAAACTCGTGAATTTCACGATGAATTAGTGATCATCCACTTCAGATACATGCACAGTAGTGTTTACAAATTAAATCGATGGGAAATTATTATCAGAAGAGAAAGAATTATGGCCAATTGCATATATACATATAACTAGAATCTGCTGCTGAAAATATTTCTTGAAAGTAGGAAGAATCAATGATCAGTTGCATATTTTTGTTATTTTCAGATTGTCTGAGAAAAGATGTTTTTATTTCTATTCTTACTGGCTGTAGCCTTGTTCATGCTGGATAGTGATATGGCCTGAAGAGTGCTTATAAGTAAGGGGCAACCCTCACCCTTAAGCTAGCTTTTGGGGTTGAGTTAGGCCCAAATCCAAATTCTAAGATGGTATCAGAGCCTACCCTAGATCTGTTGGGGCCGTCCGCAGATGTCCAGTCCTGTAAACTTCACAGCTCCAGATGTCCAGTCCTGTGCATGAGGGGGGTGTGTTGGAGTCCCACATTGGATAGTGATATGGCCTGAAAAAATGCTTATAAGGGGCAACCGTCACCCTTTAAACTGGTTTTTGGGGTTGAGTTAGGCCCAAATCCAAATTCTAATAATATTTATTCAGATATTGGTTTACTGTTCATGTAGGATCACATTAAATGTTATTATAAATGTTATTTAGATGTGCATCAACATGTATTTATAAAAAAGCAAGGAAGCTTTGCATGGTGCTCATACTTCTTTTGACATCAGTTTGCAATTTACTCCTATTTCTCCAAATTATGCACCATGCAGTTATTTAGTTTGAATTCCATGAATGAATGTTAAATTTCAGACTCGTGCTTGTGAATGGCTTTTCTTTTCTGAAGAAGGACAGTGGATGGTAGTCAGAAGCTCAAAAGCAGCTCGCCTCATAATGGTAATATAATATTTACAATTTTTTTTGGTGATTTTGAGTATTTTATGTTACTTTTCTTATTGAATTGTCTAAACAAATCTCTGAAACTTAGGTTTTCTTGGACACCAAGCCATACAAATGCTAGCATGGATGAGATTCAGGTAGAACATCTTCTTAAGCTATGTTTCACTGGACATACCATTTTAAAAAGGTTAACTACACTGCTTTTTACTAAAATGTGTTTGTTATCCCTTTTCAGAAGGATTTATCTCCTTGGTTAAACAGTTGGCACCTGCAGAAAAATGACAATGGAGCTCAAATACCGTCCGTAACTTATACCAATTGCTTTATTTGTTTTTTTCCTCCATTTTGAACAGTTTTAATCTAAGTAATTAATATTTTCTGTTAATCTATTGATGCAAAATATTCAAACATGATCTATTGCTGAACTACTTGATATAAGCCCCCTTCCCCGGGTCAAAGAAACGAAAAGGGGAGCTGCACTGCCTTGCATGCAACAATCGAGGCAGCTTTTCTGTGCATTTTTTGCTTGCTCATCTAATCAGCAACATATTTTGTAACATAATGCAACACTATTACTGGGAAATTTGGGAGCGAAGGGTATATTGTATTCTTCATGTTAGGGAACAACAGCTAAATTGCTTTAGAATCAGATACTATAGTGCAACTTTGGATGACTAATTACTAGAAGCTATTGTGGCAACGTACCCCTGGCAGTACAATTGATCAATTTACAGCTGTTTCATGAATATATTTGATCAAAACTGGCAAGTGTTTGGACTGTGATAGACATTTGTAACCTAGAAATGCCAATCATGTTATGGGCTTGTGGCTAGTTTTAATTCTTTCGTCTAATAAATTTCTTTAACTAAACATTTGTGATTAGGTTTTTACCTTCAACTGTAATTCCTACCCTTGAAGGGCAAAGAAAGTATTTTGTTAATTTCTAGAGTTGGCAGAGAGTAGTGTTGATACTGCTTGTTTGCCCATTCTCCACAAAAAAAAGCTCTCTTACATAGGTCATTCCTATCTATTAGTATTCTAGTGTAGTCTAATCCATTTTATACAGATGCAGTAAGGTTTACTTATACACTTCCTGAATTGAAGTTTTTCTCATAAATTATTGAATACATGTCTTACAGTTTCATGATGGCAAGCGAAGGGATCAGGAACGAAATGTCGTTCACCAGGTTAGCAACAATCATCATAATGCTGTTTCTCTTTTTTAGTTATTTTGAAATAGTGGACTCTCTCTCTCTCTCTCTCATCTCTATGAGGGCTGTGTGACTCTAGTTGGATTGCACTTAATGATTGTAATTTAGATGTACAGTATGGAAGAAGAGGGTACTGTTTGGCAATCTGATCTTGTGTGTGTAAAAATACTTAGAACTTAGTGGATAACCTACTACTGCATTGCCTGTTTCCTAAGGAGTTGTGATATTCTGTTATGGCTTCGTGTGAATTATGCTTGATTGAGTCAGCAAATTTTTATGAGCTGTGCTCGGGTTCAGGTTGTCTGTCAAAATAGGGACCAGGTGGCAATGCACACTTAAATTTCTCAATTGTTGTATTTACATGGAGGTATACAGGGTTTATAAAGTCCACTGAAGATTTGAAGAGAACTTCCATACTTTCTAGTTGGGATTCACAGTTTAATGCTTCTTTCTCATGGATATGTTGTGCAAGGTTGGCTGGATTTCCTGTCTTGTTGTGGCCCATTATCTATTTGGGTTGGGGGAAAGCCTCTTGCTTCTTTTGGAGATCCCTTGGTTTAGATGATTGCTTAGAGGCTTGATAGTTGGAAAGGTGCCTATTTCTCTCCTTTTTTGTGGGGTGGTGTTGGTAGTGGTGGTCATGCCTTGATGCTACTTTGATTTAGTTATCCTTATCTAGATTTTATGCAAAAAAGTAAATGAGTGACAGCATAGCAGACTTCATGCATGATGTTTTACACCACAATGAATGATTCACATTGGATTCATGCAAGGTGACTTGAATGAGTTGACTAGCCTAAGCTTCATGAAAGGCATAAGTTTTTTGCCTTTATGATTTCCACTTTTTATATGGGTGCCCATTCGTGTAATGGCCTACTTGATTTTTAATTTTCCTCATGTTCCCATTATATCATCAATAATTGTCTGTGTTTTGCAGGTCACATCTTCATTAACTGGATCAATTATTGTTGAAGATGTAGTTTATGAAAATGTTGATAGTGAAGTGAGTTGTATTTTTCCATCTAGAGAGCTGTTGTTTCGACGCCTTGTGTTCGAGGAGAGCTGCAAATTTGGTGCAGTCTGAAGCTCTGCTGAAAGATGAACAGTTACCTACCAAATTGGTTAGTGAGACAGGGAGGAAGAAAACCAACTCATCTTCTAGATCTAGGAAAAGTGGATCCCAGAGACGGAATGATGGTAATTATTTCCCCCTTGCCTCCCATGTATTTAGAGTCACTGTTTAATGTTCATTGCTGATGCAACGTGTATGATTAAGTGGAATGATCATCTCCCTCATTGTATTTTCTCCTCTATTTCTCTAATAAATTTTTCTTTTATAAAAATGGTGTTGCGTGCAATATTTTAAAGCAATATAGTTGTGCATACTTTTTGCCTGTGTTTTTCTGCCGCTGATGATAGGGCCAAACTTAATGCCTGGTTGGAAATCTCTTCAGCAAAGATGTGTCGTCAATGTAGAGGTTTTGAATGACTCTTTGGAAATCATACATTAAACTACCAATAATTGTATTTGTTAACATTATTATTCTTCTGTCCTAGTTTGATTGCATTTGTGTAGGGTTCAATTAGACATTTACTCACATGATGGTCTGAGGAATCTCTTTCATGTGAAAGCTAGAAATAGAATTCTTGTAAAACCTTTGGGGATGAGATTTCATTTATGCTATAGTATTGAAACTATACTTTTCAATGTCTGCAACCCGGTGCTATAAAGCTTCCGCTATGCACAAGGTTCAGGGAAGGATCGGACCTACTGTGCATGTTTATAGTAGTCAGCCTTATCTTGCATTTGCCGAAACTATACTTTTCAATCCATTGTTATAATACTAGAACTTATACTTTTCAATCCATTAAAATTGATATACATTTTTTATTTCTTTCAAGAAATAATGCAAAATTTGTTCATTATTTGCCCTTTTATCGATGCCTTTCAGTGTCAAAAAGATGATGTTGGATGAATCATGAATATGGTCTCCTTTTCTTAGCGTTGGTTAAATTTTTGTGGAACTGGTTTAAACTCCATTTTTAGAGAGATGTTTTTTACAATTTCAAAATCATTTGTTTTTGTTGTTTTAAAAACTTTATCTAATATTTTTTTTCCTATTTTCTTACTGCATACATGTTAACTCTCTTGTCATTTTATATACATGCATTTTTTCCTGATGTTGCAGAAGCAAGCAAACAGTTGACAGTTTATCATGGATACCTGGCTAGTTCTTATCATACAGGGATTATTTCAGGACTTATGTTAATATCTTCTTATATGGAAAGTGTGGCATCAAGTGCGAAAATGGTAAGTTCTTCCACCTATTATTTAGGGAAATTAAAAAAGGAACTACTTGGCAAAAATGTTTCCAGTTTAGGAGCAATTAAATTAACACTGGTTAACAATGTTTAAAGAGTAGTTAATGAGTAATCACTTATTGACAATCGGTTAGTTGTTTATAATATGGAATTTTTTTAAAACCAAGAATTCCTTTTTTTGTGAAGGTTTAATTAATCTATTGGTCTCTAAACTATTTGGGGAATTTTCAAATAGGTCCCTATACTTTAAAAGTTTGTAATTGGATCCTTGAACACATAAAATTTGTAATTAGGTCATTCATACACTTTTTCGTTAGGGTTTCGTTAAGTATCCGTTAAGTGATCCATCCACATCGTCATTTGCAGATCCCTAAACTATTTAGGAAAACACAAATAGGTTCCTGTACTTTTTGGAACTTTAATGAAACCACAACGGAATTACAATTTTTTGTGTGTTTAGGGACCCAATTACAACTTTTTAAAGTTTGTTGACCTATTTGAAAATTCCTAAATAGTTTAGGGACCAACAAATTAATTAAACCTTTTGTAGACGTTCCTTTTTATTTTCAATTCGTTTAAAGAAATAAATTATGAAAGAAATAAAAACGTTTTCTTAAAACATATATTTGATCATTGGTATTGGGTTTCAAATCTAGTAAGGATAGCTGACATTAGAAAGATTCTATTCCTCTAGCTGATTGATAAATTTTGTGAATTTTGCCATAAGATTTTCATAATGAATTCGTGTTTTCATGTGTGTGTATGTGTATACATATAATTGATTGTTAATAGAAAATAGGCAAAATAGTATTTCAGTTCTTTATATTCATTTCCTTTTTCAATTTGGTCCTATATTTTTTTTTTGTTGATTTGACCCCTTATATTTATAATCATCAACAATGTGTCCTAATTAATGAATCTGTTGTAAACCCTGACGGAAGTGGTGACTCGTCACTGGTGATGAGTGCATGCAATGATGTGGTGTTGCTGGGTAGCGACATGTCATTGCTTTTTTAGTGAAACTGACTGATATGTTACAGAAGACCAGATTGGTTGATGATTTGAAAAGATAGTGGACCATAGTGAAAAAATAAATGATGTGGGGATCATTTGATGAGTGCATGGCAATGATGTGGTGTTGCTGGGTAGCGACATGTCATTGCTTTTTTAGTGAAACTGACTGATATGTTACAGAAGACCAGATTGGTTGATGATTTGAAAGATAGTGGACCATAGTGAAAAAAATAAATGATATGGGGATCAATTTGATGAGTGCATGGCAATGATGTGGTGTTGCTGGGTAGCGACATGTCATTGCTTTTTTAGTGAAACTGACTGATATGTTACAGAAGACCAGATTGGTTGATGATTTGAAAGATAGTGGACCATAGTGAAAAAATAAATGATATGGGGATCATTTGAATAAAGAAATAAAGATAAGGGACTAGAATGCCAATTTTGCCTAGAAAATAGTAAGTAAAGGCTGAATTAACTTGTTTCTCACATTCTTTACATGTTCTGAGCATTATTTTTCTGTCCATTCAAGCTAATATATTCGAGTTGTGTATCTTAGGTTAAAGCAGTGATAATAGGTCTTGGAGCAGGTTTACTTCCAATGTTTCTTCATGGATGTATGCCTTTTGTGGAAATTGAGGTAATGCTTTTTTCCAGTCATAAAAATAGCGGAAATAAATTTGAGTTCAGACCTAGTCCCTGCCTGGATACAAGAATGGTTTTATTCTTCAGAATGATTTTATATGATATCACATGGCATGATATATTAATTTATATCTACAGGTTGTTGAGTTAGACCCAATAATTGTTGATATTGCAAGGGGACTACTTCGCTTTTGTAGAGGATAAACGCTTAAAGGTAGTTAAATATACATCCTTTTCCTACGCTTCTCAAGGTTTCATGGAACTTGTATAGATCATTTGTAGCTTTTTCTTGTGAGAAATGGCCTTAGCATACAATTACCATGTTCATAGATTAACGGGAAAAAGAATAAAGATTGGAAGGGTAAAAGAAGACACATGAAAGCCCAAGGGAGGGGATGTAACAACTTGTTAATCTTGGGCTCAGCTAACACCACCAAGTGTTTTTTTGAAGAAAACCTCTAAATCCAAATTAAAACAAACCCAAGAAGTTGAGCCAGATTATTAACTCCCAGAAAAAGGAAATACCCACATGAAATAGTAAATACTTTCTTGGAGCTTTCCTGTCCCTGCTTGAATCATACAATGTTGACTGTTGCAAGCAGTGATGTTGATTTCGTGTTTTTTATTCAGATTTAAGCACTTTTAAATATATGAACTGTGGAGAATGATAAACATGTGGTAATATCAAATAAAGCAAGTTCAGTTTTTATTTAGGGTGGACCTGTGTCCCTGAATTAATCTTGGGATTGGGAGGTCACTACATTGCCTACTAAATTTCATTACTTTGGGAATCTAGGTGCATGTAGCGGATGGGGTCCAGTTTGTCAGAGAGGTTGCCAGTCCCGGAGTAGCTCAGATTCTCAAAAAGAGTAATAATTCTAGCTATACTGAGTCTCCTTCAAATGGGAATTCAACTACATCTCACGCAGAAGATGTAGGAGCTACAAAAGTTGATATTATTATTGTTGATGTTGACTCTTCAGACCCTAGGTAAATTGAATTATGCATTTTGTTATTACATTAAGCTATTAAAGAATGGCCAAGAAAAAAGGTATTAGGGTATTGAAGGATTATAAATAGTGTCTTCTATGGTTCAAAGAATCCTACTTAACCATTACATATTGTGTACAGCTCTGGTATGACATGCCCTGCTCCAGATTTTTTAGATGAGTCTTTTCTTGAGACTGTAAAAGATAAACTTTCAGAGCAAGGTCTCTTTGTTGTCAATTTGGTGTCGCGGTCCCAAGCCATTAAGGACATGGTTCTCTTGAGAATGAAAAAGGTAAACACAAATAGTAGTGCATTAATATTCATTTGGGACTATGCTTTTTGTCGTCTAACCCTGTTTCTTATTGTTTGATTAGTGATTTATTACAAATGCATTAAAAACATGTCTACAATGTTCTAATTTTTTTTGTTTTCTGATGAGAAACTAAATTCATCATATAGTCACCAAATGTGTCCCTGGTTGAGTAATAATCATTAGGAGCCTCTGTGTGGTGTGAGAGAGCTCGAGTGTGTCTATACAGTCCCCTTGTTGAGTCCATAAACATTCGTCCCAGGCAAATCTAGTGAGTAGAGAAAAATAATTTCCTTTGAACCCGAGCCATTCTTCCAATCATTGACACCAAACGATGGAAACACCATAATGCCAACACACTACAAATTCATTCTTCTTACTCTTGCCAAAACCTGTGAATGATTGATGAGGATGTTGCACCCTAGACGTTGCCAACAATAATTGCCACTACACCATAATAATTTCCTTCCTGCTGGTCATAGCAACTTTACTGAGGATGTTGCACCCTAGACGTTGGTATAGAATATAATTATTTATGCAGTATTTAACTTTGGTATACTACAATGTAAAGAGTTTTTACACTATTAGCAATTGCCAATTGTACAAAAAATTTATTGAAAATGAAAAGCCTAAGTTATTATAATGATTTTGACATTTTCTTGTCTACCATTATTTATGCCTTGTGCAGTGTCAGCATGATGTTCACTCTGTTATCTAGAAATATTTTGTAAATATTACTGATTATTTTCTGTCCTCTTTACATATAGGTCTTCAGCCACCTCTTTTGCCTCCAGCTTGATGAGGACGTGAATGAAGTCCATTTTGCTCTCAAATCAGAGTCATGTATTGAGGATAGCTGCTTTTCTGAAGCTTCTCTTGATAAATTGTTGAAGTTCAAACATCCGGAGATAGGCCAAAACATTATTAATTCGACAAAGAAGATCAGACGTTTAAAGTGAAACCCAGCTTTCCTTCCTAGCTGTCTTCATAAGCACGACACTGTCATCTTTGTGAAGCGTGCTTTCTCAATTTTGCAAAGCTAAATGATCATGTGAGTAATATTTGACATCGATCAAGTACTTGTTGGATCGTGTATAAATTGCTTGTAAAAATATTATAGCTATTGCACCCTTCATTTTTTAGGGGTGTTTGTTTCAAGGATTATGATAACATTCCCAGGAATAACGTGGTGAGAATACTATTTCTGGGTATTTAAGACTTGGTTGGGTAGCTTAAAAAAATATTCAAGTGGATACTTTAAAGAATCCCTGAAAATAGTTTAAATTCTTGTCCCTGCACTTACAAAAGTTAAAAAATATAAACCAGAAGATGAATTTTCAGGTGATGAATCTGGATATTTTATCATGACAGATTTGTGGCGGTTATTAGCAAGCCTATTTTTGTTGTAGTCTTGGAATTTCTATCTTGATTTCGGCGGTTATCTCAATTGTTTTGGCAGCTTTTCTTGTCCTAGACCGTGAAAATCTCGTCACCCACTATGACGAACATCTATATTTTCATGATTTCTTATTTTATATTGGCCTTCTTAAAACACATAAAAATGATATTATTAGAGCATATACCAATGAGTTTAATTTGATACTGTCAGTGTAAATCTTCTTATATCATTAATCAAATGCAAAGTATCTTATGTGATTTTTAAGGTATTTATATACTGTCTGATAATAGATCAATCATAAAAGACCAAGCATTTCCTCTTATTTATTTATGTACTATATATAAAAATCATGACATTTAGCAACTTAAGGGTAATGTATATACAATCGAACAGTGGGCACAATTAAGGGCCACCTCTTATGAATACATGGCCGAGTTTGTTGGCTTATGTTCACAAGTTTCATTCCTAACTCATTTTAGAAGCTGCTTACAGCCTCAAAGTTTTGAAAGAAGTCATCACTCGATGGTGACGTGCATCTTGCTTCCACAAACAATGTTTTCACAACACCCTGGCAGGGGTCACCTCCGAATACAGTGTTTGAGATTTTAATGGAACAACTCCTTTTCCCTTGGCAAGCCTGCAAAACGTTAAAAATGTATTTTCAGAGGGTCTACAACCTACATTAGTTAAGTTAAAAAAACATTTTAAATTTTGACACAGAGGAACTGTGTTTGTGTAAATATTTTTCATTAACCTGCAGCAAATAAGATGCAAAACTGTACAGAGCATACTACATATATTAACATAAGCTAAGCACCCTATACATTTCTTAAACAATAACTTTTTTAATCCTAAAACCTATCCTAAGTATAGGACTAAGCATTGGAAAATATCCTGCCTCATCGGTTTTATCCAGGTCATTTCTAGTTCAAGTCCACAGCACCAAAAGCTTGTGGAGCTTTTGCCTTCCTTACAGGGAACTATGTCTACGTAAGTTTTATCTCAAGTACTTGCCAAGCAAAGTGAGAAACTACTTGTTGTAGAGTTTACCTTGGAAACTATGGACATTGAACTAGGTGCATGACAGTTCCCTCTAGAAAAACTCTGACAACTACCTCCAGGAGTTCCAAAGCTAGCAAATGTTATGGAGGAAATTATTTGTCCATCATGACAAACGTAAGTGCATTTCAGGTGTCATGCTATTTACAGAAACTTCTTGACCAATGAAATCTGCATTCACCAAGTTTTTGCAAGGGTGGGTAGTAGGATTCTGATACTTGAGCACATATTATTCTGGCCGAATGTAACTTGACAGAAATCTCAAAGGGATTTCCTCCAGTTTCTCCAAAATGACAAGTAAATTGTTTGATGCTCTCAACCATGAGCGTGGCAACATGGTACCTGGAGATTGACCAATACTCAGTTAAGAAAGCGACATTGAAGATTTATTTCAACATGATAGTACAATAATGGATGTAAAGGTGTGTAATCAATCTGGGGATAGATGTGGCCTTGAATGGATTTTTACAATTTGTCCATCAAGTTTTTTGTATGTCATATGAATACCAACAGTTTTAGCTAGTTTAAAGACTACATACAAGGTTTGAGTTGGTTTTCCACAATTAGTTAAACACTTGTCTGAATGTATGCTCCACGATAGTCACAAGACTTCACATCCATCTTTTGGGAAACCAGAGTCCAGTATCTTCCAATATGGTGACCATTCACCAAGCCTGACCTTTCCCCATGCTTTCCAAGTCAAGAGCAATTGGATCTGTACCACCAGGGACTTCAAAATATGTCTGCTTGGATAAAGTCATAAAGAGATGGCTATTATTAGGTTAGCGTGATAAAAAAAGAAAGCTTTAGGGAAAATGACCATTGGGCTTAATGGCACCTTCATACAATTACAATCTGAGTAGCGAAATCATGATTTAGATTCACTCAGTAGCTTTGCAATTGGGCATGATAATTATTATGTGTAATTCATAGTCTCATAGAGGGCAGAGGTTCTAATAAAATCAATGTAACGTAGTCATACTCTATTTTTTGGTTTGTTTGTTATATAACAAATTTCATAGATTTATTTTATTTTATTTTATTATACAACAGCTCATAAGTACCTTGTACCATGTAAAATATGGATGGAATGGCATCAGGAGTCATTCAACCATTCTGCCTTTTCATTGTCTTCACTGTAAAATTTTAAAAACTCACCCTGTAGCCCAACCTAGGATAAAAAGAATAACTGAAGTTAGTATTTTCAAATTTCTGCTTACTGTACTTATACAGTTATACTAACTGTATAAGTCTACTTACAAAGAGAATACAGCTATAGTGCACTTTATCTGCACTAGTATTTTCCACTAGAAACCAGTTTATAGTTCATACAGTACTATCTTTTTAACCACTAAGGATCTCAAACATCATAAACATACCTGGTAGGTCCATGATGATTTCGAAAGATCTATATCTCCATTTTTAAATCCAGTGAGCTTGATTGCACCTCTAATCCCTGCTCCATCTTTACTCAAGGAAGGCACCATAATTCTGTAACATTTTTTCAAATAGTGTGACGATATATGTTATGTAAATTATCATTATCCCTCATTTATTTACAGAAAAAATTATCAAAGAACAGCATGGATTAAAAGTTCCTGGTATGCATAACATAATCAAGAATTAGTGTGTACATCCATAAATCTGAATATTAATGCCCATTATTAAAAGATTATTAAGAATCTAAGAGCTAAAAATTCAATGGTTGGATTTTAAAAAAAGGAGAATGCTAACCGGTGCCCTTCGGTTAAGGAATCAAGAAAGGAAATTTTGCATTGAAAAATGATGCTTTTAACATATTAAAAACTGTAACACTTGGCTTCCCGAGAAAATATTTCCTTTTATTGATTCCTTAACCAGTGCAGACCCTAAAAAAAAATTGAGTAGATCAATTGAAGAGTAGCTCAATTGCTAGACAGTAGACACCAAGAAAAATGATAGACAAACCCATCCAGAAGGATTTAGATGACAATGGTTTCTCTATAAACATGAATTACGATAAAATATTATGACCTTGTTTGATCCATGTAGCCGACCCAAGCCAATGGGAAAATGCTTGGTGGTTGTTGCTGTTGATTAAAAAAATATCATTCCGTGTAAAGATATATATTGTAATATTGATGCAAGTTTATGAAATCTTACACTAACAATCATCAGTTGATGCCTATACCCTACACACACAAATAATAAGGTTCTGAAAATATACATAAAGATACAAGTTAAAATGATGGTAGGAATTTCACCTGCAAACCCACTGTTTGAGATAACAGTATTAAATCATTGTATCCTGGCAGAAATTGAACAGTCTGGACCACCTTGACCCAATGACCAACAACATTACCTTCACTTGGAAAAGACATGGAACTAGATGAATATATATTATAAAGACAAAATAAATCTAAAGCATAACGATATAACTGTTGCTTTCATTCTATTCATCCCAACACAGTTCAACTAGAATTTTCTAAATGAATAAATAATTAAAGCACTGATTTAAAAATAAAACTGATAGTTCATTTCTTATTCAGGTATCTATATCAATTAAGTTTCACTGACATGGTTAATTGAAAGCGAAAGATGCATATAAAATCTAAGCAGAAATTATGTCGAATCTAAGCTGAGATGAGGAGGAAAAGAAATGCTTATAAGAGAACTGGTGATCCCACTCAATCTATGTCAGAGAATATGCACTTTGCAGGTACCTTGATTTTGATAGATAACTCCAAGACCTAGTGCTCCTTTAAGATATTCGAAAATATAAATAACTGCATCCTAATGTATAGTTTTGGGTGATAACATGAACTGGATGAATAAACTCATCGAGAAGCCAATATCTAGCTATGTCATAGTAAGTAGATCACCTTTTCTATCAATGTCGTACATTTCTGGATCTTTCAATATATACACCTCCATCCTCACTATTCAACCTCACACCTGCTATCGTGGGAGTAACACAGGGTTTAGCTTCTACAAGTTCTAGTCCTAGCAATAAGCCAACACATGCTTCGAAAAGAAAAATGCCTCTTATTCCAGACACATGAAAGTATGTAAGTTCCCTTGGTCTCAAGTTCTAAACTGACTATGGAGAAATGTTCTAAGAGTGTTGAGTTGAGACGAAGACTATCTCTGTCCATTATAACATCATCTACGTAGACCAAAGAATGCACCTAAATTGAGACTGTTTATAAAAACTGAATGAACATCAGTATTACTATGTAAATCATAGTTGGGCTAAACCTCAAAACCAGGCCTAGGGTGACTGTTTCAGTTTGCATACGTAACCTAACTAAAGGATCCTCACACATTTTACACATACTCATATTTATAGCAAAAGACAAAAAGATTCAGAGGGATAGTCTCAGGTCAAGCAGAAACAATAACAAAAGCCCAAGGATATTTAATGAACCCTGAGTCCCAGATCGATCCAAGTTTTCACATAATATAAATCCTCCCAACAGTTAGATCATAGGTCACAAGTGCTATTTTCTTAAGCATCACTGAACATCCAGCAGAAAATGCAACATGTTAAGGGTCTTGCTAGGGCAACTACATAACAAAGTGATTTAGAATTGAACTTCCATTAATTTAGGGGATAAAGAAAAAAGAAACAAGCTCATTTTTTAATATAGCATACATTTAGAGCCATAAGATCAATTACCTATAAGCCGGCCATTGATGAATACACGCAATATGTCACGGACACCATCTATAGTAAGTTTTGGATTAACATCATTTTCCTTCCAAAACAAGATGTCACTATCTGAAACATATATTCTGCATTTTATACATAAATTAATAGAAATGCAATTAGAAAACCATTGAATAAATATTTGAAATCTGGGGAAAAAATTCACTGCACATTTATGGAATACATAACATGATTTCTGAAGGGGTTCCCTTACAGATATACAAAGGGAATACCAGGGAGCTCTTCTGTTTCTGTGTCGTTTTTTTTTTGGATCTTATATCTTTTCTTATCAGTTTGTTATGAAGGACATTTATTCTCACTTATTTTTCCTTGTACTCTTTTCCTCTTGTCAGAATAGGTTCTTACCTTATTGTTAATGGGGGCTTCCGGGCTTGTACTAGTAGTACTAGTACTTTACCTAGTTATTGGTATAAATAGGAGTATTTAGTTATTGTATTAAATCACACCTATTAGTCATATATTCAATGTCTATTGCCTCTGTCTCTCTCTCTCTCTCTCTCCCCCCATTTCCATAACCCTAAACTTATAATTCTTAACATGTAAAATCATTCATACGCCTTCACCTAAAAGCTTAAGATTTTAGGAAAGTTGATCATTGGCATGATATCAGAGCTTCTATGAATAAGTAGTCAGGTGTTTGATCCTTGTCACTACCATTCTAGTACAAAGTTGAATTTAAGCGAAAGGTAGTGTGCACCTAAGCATTGTCTGCGCCGAAAAGACTCTTGTGTGAGGGGACCTGTTAGATATAAAACCACTCACGAGCCTTCACTTGAAAGCTTAAGCTTTTAGGAAAGTTAGTCCTTGACACCTGTCTCTAGGAGTCTAGGGAATTCTTCCTTGTCTAAGAAAGAACAGTTAAAAAGAAGAGCATCTATATTACATACCACATATATCAGAAACTAAAAGTCGAAGAAGCCACGTAATATATTTTGCAAAATATTCAGGAGTGCATAATTACCTGGTTGAATACCAAAGATAGTCAGATTGATCCTTTGTTGCATTTAAGTGCTCCCATATACCTTGTACCGTGAAACTATTCTTACTCCAAACACTGATTGGCTCTTTTGTAGTCATCCAAGACTTTGAGATGTAGGAAATGCCATCGTGGTGCATCAATTGCTGGGCTGGGAAAAAATTGGAGGCAAGTGGCAAATCAAACTCTACCAGTTTGACTGAAGTTTGTGCTCCAACCTGTGCAAATTTAAAGAAAGTTTCAGACGACCGTGACATAATATAAACATTCCTATAATATGCCTAATAATGGGCATTTTAAAACATGTATAGCTTATTGTAAAATAAAACATGTATAGCTTGCAGAACAAATAATTGTAGATGGAAAGAATTTTGTTTAAACAGCCAAAGTGCAAACAACCAAACAAAAAGGTGAAACCAAATTTTATTAAATCAAGGTGCTGCCCAGTCACTATAAATCTATCAAAGAGATCCTTAAAAAAACCATCAGCTAAAAAAAGAATACAATCCATAAATAATTCCACAAAAAAACCCAGAACCGAAAAAAATTCAGTATAAGAGGCAAAAGGAGCAGTGTCTGGCTGAAAAATCTAGAATTACGGTTCATTTTAAGTGTTCCACAAAAAAACCATAACCTTCCAAAAGGCACTTCCAAACATTCTTTAGAATTCTTATTGGAAGTACTGAGAATCTTATATCAATGGTGTAAATCATATATATATATATATATATATATATATATATATATATATATATACATGGGATGGGATCAAATGACACCAGGTGTCAAACTTAACTTTGACACCAAATCCTAACCCTTGATTATGATTCAATCCAAAGGTTAAAATTAATTCATTTAAATCCTCACACTTATTCTCCAAATGCTCATATGCCTCATCATCTCTCTCTTCTTCTCTCTTTCCCTCAACCTCTTCCTCTCCTCCCTATGCAATCTGCTTAAAATGCATCGAGTCCACTATTTCATTCTTTTATTTGAAGTGTCTACCAATTTTTTTTTTTGAAGTCTACACAAATTAAATCTTGAAATAAAATTGAAATCTGCAATTTTTTTGGGGGTTGTTCTGGAACTTTTCTACGGTGAATTTGTGATACTGAAAGCTTCTCTAACAGTGACAATTGTGTATCTTTTGGGCAGTACTCAAATAAGGATAGCTTCATTTCTCCTAGCAAATTGAAGTGTGCAGCTCTATTGGAACAAAGATGGTGGTGGTTATAATTGGATTACATATAGACCCTTGCTTTTGGCGGTGGCTTTTGGATTACCACCAAAGAATAATCAGTGACTGCTGTAGACTATAGTGTTTAAAATCACAAGAAAAACAGATTGCGCAGGAAGAACCGAGAGAAAGAGGAGAGAGATGACGATGAGTCAAATGACGGTTAGGAGAATAAGTGTGAGGATTTAAATAAATGAATTAATTTTAGCCTTTAGATTGAATTGTAATCAAGGACTAGGATTTGGTGTCAAAGTTAAGTTTGACACCTGGTGTCATTTGATCCCATCCCTATATATATATATATATATACCGGCACTGGTGTAAATCAAAATCAATCTTATATCAATGAATAACTTTTTCTATGACGAAAATATATACACACACAAGTTATATGCTGTCACGGAATCTATGTACTTTTGACACTGGCTATACTTCATTTTCAGCTACTTTACTAACCATTTAAAAGTTAAAACTCTTCAATTCTATTTTCCTCTTTTTTACAACCAGCTTGGAGTAAAACTAATTCTAGGTTATAATCTATAAAATCTCAGCAAATATAAAATATGTATTACTTGTTGGTGTTCTTAGCTTTCATTTCTGTTTGTAACACATGAAATCCCCATAATACTAATTGGTTCGTCAAAATAATCTTTCTGTTTAAGGAGTAGTGTTCATAATTTTTAATTGCTAAAAAACAGAATGCTACAATTTTCTCACTCACCTCCTTTACTTCTCAAGGTCCTAGAACCAAGGAAAGAAACACATGAATATATATATATATATATAGGACCATATGGTGAGAACAATTTGTATTTTAAGATTGTAAGATCAATAAATATTGACCATTGGATTTTATTCGAATGGCTACGATTAAAAGATAAATGAATGTGACTTTTTAAGTGGTCTCATGAATAAAACCAACCTTGGCAGTATTGAAAGCTGTATTCCTGCAATCTGGCAATATACTCACAGACCATGGTGGTATAGTGTATGTTTGACCACGAAAGGTTACAGTAGCAGCTTTCCGCTCATCAATATTGGCAAGAAATGCTGAGCATAAGCTAGGAAGTTCAGACAGAGAGAAGTTCAATCCTTCAGAGTGAACATCTGCATGGTACACATGTGCCTGTAATTGATTAACAAAAGTAACTTAGAAGTTTCCATATAACAACAATAACAACATCCCACCAGGTGGGGTTGGCTGCATGTGCTCATGAATACATAAATGTAGTGAACAAAGTAAACAATCATGGGCATTATGACTATGTAAAATACTAATAAAGGTACTAAATTCATTGTGAATGTCTGTAAGCAAAAAAGGCTGAATATAGATGTTGCAAATGAGCACAGTAGTTAAATGTAGCATTGAGAATACTAGGGTCATAGGAAATAGCACTTGTGAATATAAGATGTATTCATTCTTTAATGGATACAAGTATCAGCTTGCTGGGGTGCAAATCACTTAAAATAATTCATGAATCACAGTCCTATTCTATTCTCAGGGCTCTTAGTCTGACAGTAACTACCAATAAAGTATTAAATGTAATCAACAATAATGCTTGAAAGTTTTCTAAAATAATAAAATATTTCAGGCTTGGCTCAAACCTCCTGCTTTGGACCCAATTTTATATATTTTGGTGAATCAGTGGCCACTAATGCAGGCTCACAAAGCTTTAAAGCAGCATGTAAATCTTTCAAGTGACCCCATTTCGGCTCACTCAGAAGACCTACACAAACAAGGGTCATCAGTGTCGTCAACCACGTCAGCAGCTATATGAATCCCAAGATTAGCTACCATCTCAATAACACACAAAGTCTTACAGTTATTCTTCTACATACCATACTCATCAATTGGAGCATCATAATCATAACTTGTAATTTGGAGGGGTCCCCCTGCAGTGCGACCAAAATTTGTTCCACCAAAAAACTGTAACAAAAAAAAAAGGCTCATCATAATGCAGGTTGCACATACATATCCACAAAAATCAAAATAGACATTGAGTTTATTAAATTCAAAAAAATGTGGTGATTAGAAGATGTCAGTGCATTGAGTTTATGTTTATTCTTGAAATTTGGGCTTGGACCTAACTCAACCCCACAAAACCGTCTTGTAAAGTGAGGATTGCCCAAGCTTTATAAGCATATCTAAGGTCATATCTTAACAACACAGACTTTCATTTTGGGATTATTATTATTTTTTTTAAAAGCAATTTTATTAATAAAGACAGGGAAGTAGAAAAGCAAAAGCATAAGACATAAAGAATAAAAGGGGTTAAAGAACATATACACAGCAAAGCCCTCCAATACCATTATATTGGACAAGAATCCTCCATGAGAAAACCATTAGCTTAGCTCAGTAAAGAAGCCAAAAGTGAAATTTTAGTAGAAATAAAAAATTTCATCTGCTATCGTACCATATAATAATTTTGAAAGCTTCCTCCACGTTGAAAAAAGCGTGCAACTGCAAATGCAAGGTCTTCAACAGGTCTATGAGGCAATTTTCCACCCCACTCTGTATACCTTCAAAAAGTCAATTGAAAGTAATCAGACACAACTGAATACCAATTAAGATGTCAACGCATTACTTCTTTTACCTTTTACTTCTCTTATCAAAACACATATGCAGAGAGCGAGAGAAAGAAGCACGGAACATAAATATACTGGCTGAAAGGCTTGTGAACATTTTATATAATATTTAATCCTAAACTTGTATTTATACTGGTACTATAACTATATAATCACATATATACCCTTTAATCTTTTACTTTTGGTGCAGCTACAAGTAAATACTTTCCTAAAATCACTATAATTTCTCAACCGAGCAATAGTTTCCTAAATTACTGAAAATATCTGCATCACACATATAGAAGGCAAGGTAGTTAATGGGGAACATAACTAGGGTGGCTTAGCAGATTACCAAGCAGCCCCTATAGCAGACAAGGTATGTTTAGAACATAGGAAGAAAAGCAAGGACTATCCAAATAACTAAATAAGTATGAGCAACATAGATATAGACTATAGACTAAGAACCCCATGTGCAACATGCACACAACGATTGAGGGTACAGAGGACAACATAAATATTTAAACATGTTGGTGCAGGTGACGAGAGACAAATCAGAGAACCACACCATGAGTTGCCACCCTTGGTGAGGCAGAGATCCACAGATTGCTTTTGGTGACATCATAGGGCAATCCAATAAAAGAGCCAATACATGGTTGAGGGGAATTTGGGGCATTTTGGTTTGTAGAGAGAGAGAGAGAGAGAGAGAGAGAATAGACAGCTATCGGTGTCCAGCTGTCCACTATTGCAGAGCCCTAAGCCACTATACTAACGCGCTTTACTATGAACATTTTGCAGCAATCAAGCTCGGCTACACTATGCCACAATAGTGGCCGCTGTAGCCACTATTACAACCCGGATATTAAAAGGTAATTCTATGAAGGATGTGTTCATACCATCCATCCCAGTTCTCAGTCCACATGATTGGTTTATGATTAGAGTTTGGTTTGAATCCATCACAGTAGTATGCATTGCATGTGTCGATCTGTGCACAACAACACAATCTATGAATACAAATAAAAATAACTAACTGAAAAATAACAACAAAGGAATTCTTGGTAAAGATATTTCCACTTTAGGAACAAATAACTACTCAGCTGGTTAGCGATACTCAAAAGTAGCTAATGAATTATTAATTAGCAGCTTGAATAGTTACTTGTTCCTAAACTGGAAATATTTCAACCAAGATACCCTTTTTGTTATCTTTCATGATCAATAAGAGAGACCTAAACATTTATTGTTATTTTAATTAACCACAGGTAACTACCAATAACAGTTATTTTCAATAGTGAAAAGGTATATAATTTACAATATCATATGGAGCATCAGGTTGCTTGCACATGACCCATGGAACACCAGCACCAAGACTTAAAGCCATTCTAGCCGCCCATTTAACATACTCCTTACCTCCCTTGCCGTAGGAGCTCTCAATGTTACCATATTCATTCTCAATCTGATAAAAACCAGTCACATGCCATGTTAAACATTGTATTCTACAAAGGGAATCATCAAATTAAACAACTACACTTGGTAATTCCAAGAAAACAGAATAAAGCACTATCACCAATTATCTAATGCAAAATAATTAGGTCTGCTCATAAGCTGGAGAACTAATTAGTTTGTAAAAGAATCTTCAGAGAATTGTAATTTTTACCGCAGATTCATGAAACCCCAGCAGGACTATGAATATCCTTCAAATTATGAAAATAAATTCAACTAATGCATATAAATACCAAACTTCATTATGTATTCCAACCTGCAACAGAATTATAGGACCACCTTGCCAAGAAAACAGTTTTTCCTCTTTCATCAGATTCACCACCTTGGAGACAAACCGTTTCATCTCCTCCTAAGGAGGACAAAAAAAAAGAGTTGATCAAAACCATGGAGACAATTCTCTCAAGTCCAATAACAGCAGTTAATATAAAATTAGGGTTGCAAAGAACACTATCCAATGAAAATCTTAAATACAAGGACAAATTTTTTTTTTTTTTTATAAACATAAATACAAGGACAACTTACATATATTTATTGCAGAACCACAAAGCTGAAAAGAAAAAGAAAAAAAAATGGGAAAATAAACCTTTATGGTACAGTGTTTTTTTTGCTATTTTATCTTCTTTATGACTGAACACGTTCTTTTGAGGATGAGATTGTCCAAATGGAAGAATTGAGAGAGCGAATAAATAGTAAACTAGAGTTTTGAAGAGGAATTTTAGAATCATGTTGTTTTCAATTAAGTAGAAGAAAAACAGAGTATACAGAATGCAAGTTTAACAACATGTGAGCTAGCACTGGCCAAGTGAAGATTGGGGATCATTATTCCATACCATAAGTCACACGGTTTGGATGTATTGGATCTATCATACAAAATAATGGAGAGATTGCAGGAGATAGTAGTACATAAACAATCTCAAGGAGCTTAAGAAAATCAAAGACAGTTAGTTTTAAAGGCACTACAGCCATCTTTGAATTTTGCCCCAAGTAAAACTTCAACATCAGTCAGGAACGAATAGTTTTGAAAAGCCTCAAATTAGACATTTCCATCCTCTTAGATCAATCAGTCGAATCTCCATGCATCCATAATGTGTTTACCATGTCCTGTCATGATGTAGCTTGGATTCGCGGCTACTAATTCTAAGTTTTCTATTCTTTTATGTGCACTGCAGACAACAAATGAAGAACAGTAGAAGGAAGTAAAAGGGGAGATAGAGATAGATATATATATATATATATAGAGAGAGAGAGAGAGAGATCATGCATTCAGTGAAGCTATTATCCACACCTAAATACCCAATCATCCACCAATTATCTAGGATTTTGGGAGAGTTCACAAAAACCCCACCTCTATTAGCATAAACATTGAGGTGCAATACATGATATAAAAAAGCATTAAAGAGAAAAACATTTTGACAGGCTTATATAGAATAATCACCAATACAAAAGAAGAAACAGAAAAATCTATTGTAGATCTGTTAAGAAAAAGTAACACAGAAGAATGCAATGCCAATTGCCAGTAAAGCATTCTACCTTGAAAGGTGCATTGTCTGTTCGAAATTGAATACCAGGGATATCACGCAACCACACCGGGAAACCCCTGCAAACATAACACATAAATCATGAAAAAATGCCAAATGTTTATGTATTTTTTTTATAGAAAAATAAGTACTGTTAAAGAGAAGAGAAATAAGTAAACCAGGGGTGATGATAAGGTACCCTTAAGAGCTGAAAAAACTAAACAACTAAAACACAAATGAAACAGAAAAGAGAAATGAAACTAGGATTGCAGCAGGATGCCAAATCCCCTTGTATATTTTGATAACTATTTTACGGCTTCAATAGATAATATAATGATATTGCATTCAAGACAGAGATGCAGCAAAACAGGGCAATATCCAAATAGAGAAATAAGACAATTTTACAAGTATTGATCACAAACAAAAGCTTGCAGTTTATGCTTTCATCGAGCTACCCGTAATATTAACAGGTTTGTACAAGTTTGTGCACATTTCTTTGTACAAAGCAGAAATTACTCTGATTTTGGATTTAAAAAGGGGCCTTATTTCAAAATAGAATCAATTGATCTTTTATTTTTTAACATGAACACTAAACTTGGAATTGATTTTCACGACTCAAAATATAAAGGCCATTTACAGAAGTGGAGTTGAGCCACAGTTCTAAAACTAAACAAAAAAGGTGCGAATTCTCTACAATAGTTAAGGTAAAACTTGGCCAATTTATTGTAGCTGATGCAATGACATAATTGTTCAAATTTGATGCATATCCATTTTATTCTGTTTCTCACAAAGTTAGAGTTTTCTGTGTTCTATAGTATAACACTTATTTCCATCAATAATTTGCAGTCTAGAACCAAAAAGTAGAGTAACTTTCAATTTAACATACATAAATAAAAAATTTGAAAAATGAAATGATATTCTTTTATATGCTAAAGATAGATTATTACTCTAGTTAAAACATTACAATAATGACTTTCAACTAGGTATCAATGTAATAAGAATCCTAGATAATAGCATACACAAATCCATGGTAACTACATAATTAAGGTTGCTCGCCCTTAAGGATTTTGCACAAGAATTAAGGAAACATCAATCTTAAGCAACAAAAATTGTAAGATTATAATGAGAAAAGGGGCTAGACCCAAAGTTCCACTCTGCACATGCATAAGGGCCTATCCGGAGAAAGAAGTAGAGTCCATTGGATCCAACTATCTTCGCAAACTTCACAAGATCATATCTCCCTTCAAAGTTATACTGCAAAGTGCAAACATATTAAATGAAAAAAGGAATCAACATTTTAGTATAAATTAATAAATAAATATTAAAGATGGAATTGAAGAAACACAAGACAAAGGTAGCCTCCAAGATAATACCTACCTGTCCTCTCACTGGCTCATGGCCGTTCCAGAAAACATAAGTTTCAATTACATCTGCCCCACCTTCCTTGCTCTTTGCAATCAGATCAGGCCACATCTAAAATTGGGTCAAATGCATAAGACACCAAATCTAATTTCAGAAAGTTAACATCACAAATTTAATATGGCAAACGCAAGTGCACCAAGGGCATTGATTAAGAAATCTAAAAAATGTAAGTTTCTATAGGAGGTGGTGTGTTCAATATGGGAAGGGATATACTTAGTTTTTCAATGAAAAATTATCTTGGTTGGATTCCTTAAACAATATCCTTGCGCCACTCATCAGCAAGACCCATTTAATATTACTCTTTCATATCCTATTTATTGTTGATTATTATATCAATTATATGATAAGGCTGCATACATCTACCCTCCGAGCCCCAACCCCATCCGATAGGAGTCTCGTGCACTATGCCGCACTTATTACATATAACTAATGATAAGGTTGCATACATCTACTCCACCATATAGGAGTCTCGTGCACTGTGCCGCACTTATTACATCAGTTATTACTTATTGGTTATTATACTAATGATAAGGTCTCAACTGAAGAATCAAACATATTTGCAGCCAATGGAATTTTAATTAGTAGTTGAGAGTTGTACTTGCATGTTGTTGTGTTTGAAGCATAAGAGCATCATCATGAATCAAAGTTAGGATTTACCTCGGGGGTGGCACGGGGATAGTGAATGCCGGCGGAGATGAGGATGCGACGGTTGCCGTCGAGGATGAGAGCCCTGTGATCATAGCTGACGTTGAAGGGTTTGAAATACAACTCCTCTGCTGAAACTGTTATGCAAACACAAACCCACACAAACAGCAACATCCTTCTTATTCCTATTCCTATTCCTCTGTTGGAATTGGGATTCGACACCCTCTTCATCATTCTTTGTCTGAGTGAAAAGGGAGAGAGAACGCGAGATGAAAATGAAAGTAACAGTGAGTGAGAACAGATGGTGGTGTTGTTGGAAGCTTGCTTCCTTGAAAATGCAACACCTCATACACCTCACCACCTACCAAACAATACAACAAAACAAAACAAACATTAATGAACTAATTACCATAAATTAAAGGAAAATTATTGGTATATATTAATATGAATGTAAATAAATTAGAATGTAATAATAGTTGCTATTTGGTTAATAACGGAATTAACGAATCCTTCTCGACGGCAGTGTTAAGGTACCAAGACATTAGATGGGTCGTATGATCTTATCCATTTTGGTCTTATCCATTGTTATGTTTTCACTTTTTTTAGGGCGTTTAACGTCCGAGGTGGAAGGGGGATTTGATATCCATAATTAGCTAATGTAAGATAATCATTTATAGATTCATTAAATTATCACATTATTAAAAAAATTTGATACTTACTAAAAAGTCATACTAGTATATAGAATGATTCTGATTGATTAAAACTTAAAAGTGCCCTTGAAAAAAAAAACGTAAAAGTGTAAAAAAAAACTTTATACTAATAATATATAAAAATTAAACTTTATATATATTTTTTCATCAATATAAATAGTAGACTAAATTATATTTTTGGTTTCTTATCTTTATTTTACGTTTCAATTTGGTCGTCCCTCTTATTTTTTGCTTCAAAATAGTCCTTTATTTTACAAAGTTATACCAATATGATCCCTCTTTTATTTTTTATTTCGAAATTGTCCTTCATTTTGCAAAAGTTAAACCAATATATAGTCCCTTTTTTGGTTCCGAAACGGTCCCTTTTTATTTTTTCCCCCAGAATAGTCCCTTATTATTTGCAAAAGTCTTCTTTATCACAGTCATTGTAATGACTTTAGTAACCTTGAAGTTCATATTATAGTCTTATAGATTAGTAAGTTGGCAACCGTTAGTGAAGAGAATGACTACAGATGCAGTGGGCTCATATGCTGGTTTTTTTTATGAACTGAAAAAATACGAAGAATACTAATTACAGAAACGTTTTGTGGACAATAGCTCTGTACTAATTAGTATCCTTGAGAGATACTTTAAGCAATCCAAAAAGTAAGTGTATAATAAGTTATGTTACTTATGTATTTATTGTTTTGAAAAGTGATATATTTAGTTTTATCATAAAAACTTGATTATTTTAAATTCCTTAACCAATATTTTACAGGAACTGATTAACAAAAAAAAATATAGCAAACAATAAAAGTTTCTTGCTCACATAATTATTTCATGAAAGAACATGTTCTACTTGATGTTGTCACTATAAGTTTCCTTCCAGCTACTGCTTACCGATATATTTAAGCAATTATCTGGTAAGAATTTTTAGATTTGATGCAAACAGTTTTATATAATCATGATTCTAGCTACATGGTAAAACTACTTTAAAAAAGACAACAAATTTTAGTACATTCAAGTAATGAATCTTATTATATAGTTTAATATGACACATTCTTATTGTTGGATATTCTTGATGTTAGGATACATGTAAGAAAGTTTTTATTAGAAACTCCAAAACAAAAAAACATAAGAAATATTAAATGTAAAAATGATTTGTGCCCTCAAAGTATGTGCACTTAGATAGCCACACTGCGGAGCACAACTGTCTCAACAGTGAGTCCAGGGCCAAAACCGAATAGCACACCCCATTCAAGCCCTTCTCCACTTGTACCAACTCCATTTTCTATTGACTTCTTCCTCATTTCATCTAAGATGAATAACACACATGCACTAGACATGTTACCATACTCACTCAACACATGTCTAGTGGCCTGCATTTTTTCAGGCTTCAAGCCCAATTTGGCCTCAACCTGGTCAAGAATTGCTGGTCCACCAGGATGTGCAATCCAAAAGATAGAGTTGTAATCAGATATCCCCAAGGGTTGAAAGGCTTCAACCAATGCTTTCTCAATATTCTTTGAAATGAGCCCAGGAACATCCTTTAAAAGATGGAATGTTAGTCCAACTTCTCTTAGGTGACCATCAATGGCCCCTTCACTATCTGGAAGAATTGTTTGTGCAGTCCATACTAGCTCAAACAAAGGCCTCTCAATGGGTAATGGGTCTGACCCAACAATCACTGCAGCTGCACCATCTCCAAACAAGGCTTGGCCCACAAGGCTATCAAGATGAGTGTCACTTGGGCCACGAAATGTGACTGCGGTAATCTCTGAACAAACTACAAGCACACGTGCACCTTTGTTGTTTTCAGCTAAGTCTTTGGCTAAACGTAGGACCGTGCCACCGGCCAAACAACCTTGTTGGTACATCATGTAACGTTTTACTGATGGACGAAGGCCCAAGAGCTTTGTGAGTTGGTAATCTGCACCAGGCATGTCAACACCACTTGTGGTGCAAAAGATGAGATGGGTGATCTTGGATTTGGGTTGACCCCATTCTTGATGGCCTTTGTTGCTGCCTCTTTTCCTAGCCTTGGTACCTCCACAACCACCATGTCTTGCCTTGCATCCAATGAAGGTGCCATATATGCACAAACATTGGGATTCTCTTTTAGGATTTCTTCAGTCAAGTACATGTATCGCTTCTTAATCATGGATTTTTCGCCTGAAATAGATTACAAGGATTAGTAATTAGGATTTACTTTTATATGTATTAATTAATCAATTAAACATAGTTATATACTGTTCAAAATGATTTTATTTTGCTAATGTGATATTTGGACTTAGTGAAGTATGAAAATATGCGGACTAAATATAAGCATTAGATTTACTAGGAATCTAACAAAGTTACAAGACTATTAGCCCAAAAATAGCATGGCCCTTTAAAAAATCTCCCACTTTCCATCCATTTCTTATACATTTGATTTTGGTTATTTCAAGAGAAATAATAAATTTTTTTTTCCTCAAAAAATCTTTCATAAAACTTTTGATATAAGTTGTGTAAATACAATGAAAATGATATAAGAGTATGTTTGGGAAAGATTATTTTCCCTGGTTTCAACTGTTTTTTTAGCTTAAAAGCTATTTCATAGATAATCTATTATGTTTGGCATTTTGCTTAAATTTATAAAAAAGCTTTTTTTAGGGGAAAAAAAGCTGTTTTATGCCATCTAGTTTTTTCTAGCTTAAGATTATTGTGATTTGATTATTTTTCATTCTCAAAACTATCTTCCCTGTTTACCCCTATAAAACTACCTTCTAAACAAATATTATTAAATTATACAAATAACTCCATACCCTTTTTCGTAATTTATTATATAAAAGTGATTTTTTTTTGCACCATCCAAACGAAATAGATTGTCTTAAAATCGCTTTTCAGCAAACAGTCTCAAACAAAAACAGATTCTGATTATAATCGATTATACAAAAATTGATTATCAGCATAATGTTTTTTTTCCAGCTTTTCCAAACATCCTTAATGACATTTTTCTTCTTTATTTTGCTAGTTAGTCTAACATAAATATAAGAGCAAGTATAAGAACTGCTCCTTATTAATTCAAGGATATTGAAAAGCTAGAACAATATAGAAGCATATAAACTTTAAACATAATGAAATGGGAAGATATCTTACACATGCGCTTGAATTTTTCTTTGAGCTCTGTCTTGTGCTCACTATTTGTAATACGGAAGTAATAGTCAGGATATGCACTCTGGTCCACGCAGTTGGGAGGAGTTGCGGTGCCAATTGCCATGACAGTGGCAGGACCTTCAGCACGTTGTGCCTTGCGGATCTCTTCCACATTCACCATCTTTTTCTCTTCTTAACTATCTTGCAACAAAGAAATCAAAATTAGAAAAGATAAGTTTATTAAGTAGAGAAGAAAAATGCTTAAACGTATGCTGGGGTGTGTCAAATTGTTATGAAAGAGTGGATATATATATACATGAAGTTTAGAGAAAGTGGGTAGATGGATATCACATTCATTCACATGCTTCATGTTTGACTGACCAAAGCCTTCATAACAATACTTTAGAATAAATGATAATTTTGTGTCTACTCAACAAGTGTGGCTGCTCTTAATAAGTGGAGTTTGGTGAGTTCTTAGCACGAATCTCCGCATGACTAAGTAGACTCGAAACTTTCTCCGTTACAAAAAAAAAAATGTATTTTTTATTATGAATCAAGAATTACTATTTTATTTCCGTTGCAAAGTTTGCTTCCTTTGAATGGCAAGATCCATTGCATTCTTTTTTTTTTTTTTTTTTTATTACAAGATCCATTGCATTCTATTTGGCTATCAAATTACAAAAATAAACAAGCCTTCAGTTAATCAGGTCCCAGTCAAAGTACCGGTATCAAATTCTATTTGGCCCACAATGTTGCAGTAGTGTTGTAGTTACTAACATTATGTTTAAACTGGGGGTGGCCATGGATCGGGTTGGGTTGGGTTTAGTTTTTGGCACCCAACCCAAACAAAGGTGAGTGGGTTGGGTTGGGTTGGGTCGGTCAAAATAAATGGTGAAACCCAAACCAACCCAACCTGGACCATTATGGATTAGGTTGGCGGGTCGTCGGGTCTATCAAGAAACACACAAATATTCAATTTTGGGTCGGGTCTGCAGGTCTGTCAGGGTAGAAAACGTGAGAAAATTAAAAAATGATGAATAGACATGTTTAAAACTTTAAATAATATCAACAACCATGAATTAAAAGTCTAAAATCATCAACAACTGCCAACTAAAAGTCTAAATTATTACAATGAAAAAGTAAAACTCATCAACATTCAACAACTATCAACACAAAACTAAGTAATATGGGTTGGGTTGGGTTCAGAGGATTTGGAATTCTGAAACCCATTGCCCAACCCATACTCTATGGTCCTATGTCTTTTTGCTCAACCCAATCTAATCACCCGAACGAACCCACAACAAAATCTGGGTTGGGTTGGGTCGGATTGGTCGGTTTCATGGGTTTACCCAGACCCATGGACACCCCTAGTTTAAACCACATTTCGGGCTAATCTAGTCTCATCCCATCTTGGTCCAGCCTTAATTAGACTTGCACATGTTTAGGTTGCTCTAGGTCTAAGGTCGACTTCACATTCGAAGAATTTGCTTAGTCAAAATCTAGGGTAAGGTGAGGGACAAATCGAACTCATCCTGTGATGACCTTTCTTGTTGTGCCTTGCGAGTCTCATCGACTATCACCATCTTCTTCCCTAAAACTGCATAGATAAACCAATAGAGAAGAAGGGTATGGGATGATTGATGAGGTACCAGTTAGAATTACTACGCTAGCAAAGCTTATTTAAACACTTATAATCAATATTTAGGACCCCTCACTCACATCTACATATGGGTTTTTTTTTTTTTTTTTTACCAGAACATCTACATAAGGTATATATCCATTTTAGCTTTACACATAACAATATCTAACTCTACTCACATAAAGTCCGTGTATCTTAAAGTGCATTGGCCAATGGTATAAAAAAAAAAAAAAATTAAATAATTTCCATATATAGATGCCTAACAAAAGGGAGAGATATACATAAAATCAAATGCTGGGCCACATCAATGATATAATTGATTAATACACCTAATATTAATGCACTAAATTTATAAAAGTATTTATGTAATTTAGAATTAATATTTTACGAGTAAATGAAGTGTGTTACTTGGAGGGTGGCAGCCTGCACACTAAAATTATATGACAAATATTGAAAACATTTTAAAAAAAAAAAAAAAAAAATCATGTGAGACTAGTCTGTTTAGGAAAGCTGGAAAAAAAAAGATTATGCTGATAATCTATTTTCAAATAATCGATTATTGTGATAATCAATTATAATCAGAATATGTTTTTGTTTGGGTATGTTTGCTGAAAAGCGAATTTAAGATAAGCTATTTCGTTTGGGTGTTGTAAAAAAAATAACTTTTACATAGTAAATTACAAAAAAGGGTATGAAATTATTAGTTTATGATATTTGGTGGAAAAGTGAATATTTGATGTTTTTATGACATTATAATTTTCTTTTGATATCTTGAAATCAATTTTTTTATTTACAAAAAATTGAATAAAATTTCTAAATTTTTTTAATGATTATAAAAGCTTGTGAAAATATATTATTTTTTACAATAGTTAAATAAAAATAATATACATTTCAGTTAAATGAAAAAATATTATTTCAATATATGCATAGTACAGACTGCAAGGGCGGGTATCTGTAAAATAGTTATTTCAATATAATATTTAAATAGTTATTTGCAGGAAGTAGGAAGCACCGAAGTAGTAGTGTAACAAATTTGTAATATCACACTGCAAGTGCCATGGTATGACGCACATGACAAGGGTTATTTGGGGAAATGGTTTTGGCGAGAAAAGCTAATCACAAATAATCAAGCTAAGAGTCCCTTC
>JAPCYP010000342.1:0-67549 GCA_035048595.1 Echinosophora koreensis | reverse complement strand
TTTTCAAATAAGTGTCTACAACCCTTCTCTCAAAGCTTCCTTGGACGGCTTTTTTGCATACAAGATTTCTGAAATTCCATTCCATATGAAGTCTTTTGGTACCTCTCCAGGGAGATGCTTTTCTCTTCCACAGCTGTCAATTCACTCCAAAGTCCAAGCTCTGATGGTAGCTCTACCTCCATCAACACAAGTAAGAAGCAACTTTTTCTTCCTTTGGTCTTTCTCATCACATGAATTCATTCTATAGCAATAACAAATTGATGGGGTTCTCTTGTACCTACTACAGATACAGAAAATGCAAAGCACACAAGGAAAAGCAGCAGTTTTGCATATAGGATTCATGAACATGGTAAGTCATGGTTGAGAGATAACACTAACACAGTTAAATAAAAGTGAATTATATTGAATATTAGACTAATTCATGTATAATCCTAGAAAGAATAGAAGGCTTAATTCTAGATTTTCTTGATTCTGGTTTTTTGCCTGAGTTTTGGTTTATGTACCCTCGTGGTTTTGTTTTCTTTATTTTCTTTTTTATCAATAAATTTTTGGTGACTAATTCACAATGTATGGTATGTTGGATTGCAGTAAAACTTGGCCCTAAATTGTCTGAGACTCTTAAAGGTAAGTTGAGTTTGGGAGCAAAGATTGTACAGGAAGGTGGGAGAGGGAACATTTTCAAGCATATTTTTGGGATGCAAGAAGAAGAGCAACTCTTGAAAGCCTCTCAGTGTTATTTATATACCACAGCTGGACCTATTGCTGGAATTCTCTTTATCTCCACTGAAAAGGTTGCATTTTGTAGTGAAAGGCCCACAACCTTCTCTTCTGAAACTGGAGAGTTAGTCAGGGCACCTTACAAGGTAGTCTTCATGTGGTAGAAATAGAACCCAACTTTAAGCCCAAATTAATTAGTTCATATATGTCTTATATATTGCATTCTTCTGATATATATCATGTTGATTCCTGTTATGCAGGTTTTGATACCAATAGGAAAGATAAAAGAGGTCAATGAAAGCCAGAATGTAAACAAGTTACAACAGAAGTACATAGAAATAGTGACTAAAGATGACTCTGAATTTTGGTTTATGGGATTTTTACGGTATGAGAAAGCTTTCAGAAATCTCCAAAAAGCCATTTCCTTGGCCAATTAGTTCTAATAAAATAAGAGGAAATTGAACACTACCAAGTCTCTTTGATGTTTGAGATATACATAGTAGTTTGATAAGAGGGAAAGTTTTGTAATGTGAATGAGATGTCAAGCAATCTAGCTGTTAAGTTTATGGTTGTTGCATGTACTACATTATCTCTTCATCCCTTTTCCCTTATCTCTTGGTAATTAATAACTGGTAACTAAATTGTATATAATGCAAGAAGCCATCACTGTAGTCCTTCATGATTCAGTAAAGGCGGTGAAGGCAACACCAATTGGAATTGTGTAAAAGAGGGATGAGATGTAGAAATTCAGAAGTCTATAACCAACCATCAATTATACATAAAAGGCCAAATAATATGATAATTACTTGCAGTGCAATTAACAAGAAACATTTTCTTAGTCAAATTGACAATACAGAATTTTCCGTGAATTTCTTAGGAACAAAATTTATGTGTAAATGTGTAAGTATTGCAACAACCAGCAAGTCTTGTCCCACTAGATGTGATAGAAAAAATTTTGGAGCATGATCTCTGCACATGCTATCATTCCAAAATATATAAAGCAAACATAACTTTTAGCAATACCATACCAGACTGCTTTAATTTGAGCTTCTTTTATCATAACTTCACAAACAAAATAGAGCAGTCATTGACAAGATGGAACCTGCAAACTACTACATAGTCTCAGCTGCCAAATGTAAGGTGAAACCAAATACATAAAGGATGAGATTGCAAGTTTGTTTTTGTGATATCTTAAAGGTGTTATTGGTATGAATGTATTGCTCAAATACATAAAGGTGTTATCTGCATGAAAGCTTGAACACAGGACAGTGGCAATAACCGATGTCTTGAAAGGCTAACGACCGGCAAAAATTGGTTTAAGATGAGAACTTTGAGAGTGACTACAAACTTGTTTTTTGCCCCACATTGGATCTATTATTGTTCTTGTAGAATGTGTATTTTTCGATTTGATTTTAAACCATGAATTCCTATGAGGATTCAATTTTTTTTTGTGAGAATTGTAAATAACTTTTTATTTGCTTTTTAGGACATATCATGTGGTCCAATACTAAAGCGCATTCCACCCTTAGATTCAAGGTTTTAAATTGAGGTCGCAGTTGCAGTTGCGTTTTCCATTATCGTGGATAATTGCGGAAAAATACGACCGATGCGGTTGCAATTTTGGCCGCGATACGGTTTCAACGACTGCCAAAACCAAAACACTGCAGCCCATATTGCAGTTTCGGACCCTGATTTGAAACCTTGCTTAGATTATTAGTTGCCTGATTTAGTCTCATACCATCCCCTCTACCATTTCTAGCTCTTCATCATAGGAAAAAGGAACATAGCTTTCCTATTTCCTTGGCTTCTGTATTAATATCTGGGAAGCCAAACAGATTAGGCTCTGGATGATGTATCATGAAGAAGTTAAGTAAAATTATGAATACTTAATCCCTGCTTCAACTGAATCACATTAGATTTTAGAATTCTTAACTAAACCAAGGAATTTGTTGTTTCTATATCTGCTGCTATTTTTCCTTTTCCATAATGAAAGTAGAGCATAAAACACAGATAGAGAAATAATATTATTAAGGGGGCTGATCTCTGATCATAAGCCCATTCCATGACTACATGCATGTTTCACCAAAGAAAAGACGTAGAATTGAACAAAAGCATAAATGTGGGGTAAAACATTTATGATATTTATTCATATGTCTCTCCTAAAAGAAAGACCACCTAGTCAGACTTTGACAAGTTTTATATTGTTTCTACCATTGGCTCAGTTAGAGCTTCAGCCCTTTTGAACATAACTCTAAAGGGTGGAACTTTATCACTCAGGGCCAAATGCTTGTTCCCATCATCATCTCTGAATATACCTAGTGACCTGCACAAAGTCTGGCATTTGCAAACTGAGGGACAGAAAGAGAGTTCATAGTCTTTCCCAGCTTTCTCAATCTTGAACCAATTGACAATGGTTTCAGCACCTGGATTTCCTTCAACACCACCAGTACTCAAAAACCACACTCCTGTTAACTCTTTGAGGAGCCTCCAAACTGGGGTCTGGTCACATGTCTTTGTTGTCACAGAGGACTTGATGTTGAGATCAGTTGAAGTTAGGATGACACCATTTTTAGCATTGTAGGGTGTGAAAGTAACTGGCTTGCCATTCAAGACTTCAAGCTTTTCTTGCACCACATAAAGGGGGCATGTGTTGTTACTTGTGCTTGAAACTGTTAGTCCACCACCATTCCCTCTCCTGACTGGTAGAATGTAGTACTTGACACCAGTTCTCAGTTTCTGGCCTGAGATGTCAAGCACTGGCTCAGGTGCTGCAGCAGTTATGCCAATCAAGAGATCAATGGCCAAGGCAAAAGAAATGAAGGAAAATGCTACAAGTGAGGGCTTCATATTTCTCTAGGGCTGTAAGAATAAGTAAGTTTGTTTCTCTGTAGAGAAATTTGGATGAAGTGGTCTCTATTTATAGGCCTAAAGGTGGAACATGTGCATGTGAGTATCAGATCAATTTGTAATATGATATTGCTATTTACTTATTTATAGGCCTAAAGGTGTAACATGAGCATGAGCATGCTACAAGTTGGTCATGCTTAAGTATCGTTATGACTTATGACTAAACTAACAAAAATTCTCTGTAATTTTAGTGAGAACTGAGAAGAGATTCCTTAATTTTTTTATTTTTTTTTTTCTTTGGGCTTAGTAGAGGAGTAGGAAAAGGTTCAAGGATGAGACACCAGAGCTCCTTTATCTTTGAGTCGTGTTATTTGTACAACTATTATTGACAACCAAGTGACAATCACACTCACAATTACACAATATACATCTACTCTATTTTGGAATACAATACATCTTCATCCCACCTATACTCACATCATTATATGGTATCCATACGAGTATCCAAATTCAATTGTAAAAAAAAACATAATTGTTTATCTTTTCCCACTGCAAGGCCAACCTTGTCCCTTGCAACATGCATTTATTAATTATTCGAAGCACACACCATTGAACACATGATCAGCATTATATAACCCCAAAAAAAGATGCTCAAGGGTCAAGACATTTAAAAACATTGGGGAATGAAAGAATGTCTGTCAAAATTCTTTTACTGTTTCAATTATGTCTGAGTGATGATATTTTTATATATTTTTTTCAACATCCTTTTCTACTTATTTTATAATCATTTATTATTTACTATCATCTACTCATATCATGCACTTTATTCACTCTGGAAGCAATCCTCTAGTGCCAGAGTGTTTTAACTGTTATTTCTACATGAACTATGAGCTTGTTACGATGGTTTACTTGTATTCCTTGTGGTGTGTGTTTTACCTAAATATTGCCAATTACCACATTATTATTTGTTACTATAATTTTAGTGTCTCATACGGGTATATGTTAGCCTAGATTTCACAAATTTTCTTGTACATTGGTTCTGTTTCGAGGACATTTGGAAAGCCTTGAAACTCTTTCAGAAAGATCCTCCATTGATTCTTTCTTTACTGTCTTGTCAAAACTTTCAAATTTAAAGGTTTTGTTATTGGTATCCCTTGGTTTGTTGGATCCTTATCATCGAGTTATGATATTTGAACACAAATTTTGGACACTGTATGCGATATTGTATATTTTTATCTCTATCTTTCACTTACTTTTTATCTTTTCTGTATACATGCTTCTAAAACATACACCCAAAAAACAACGGGAACACCAAATAAATGGTGTCCCATTTTGGTGTAAAAAAATCATTCCCCTTTACCATCCAAGATTAGCTTGTTCATGTCACTAGAAGTGCTGAACATTACCTCAAATTTCATTTATGAGAATGGGAGAAACTAACATCATTACTATGCAAATTCAAGTGACACATGCTTTTGGGTGGTGGCTACCACTTGAGCACGTGATAATATTATTCTTTTTAGACTAAGATGCAAAATGTTAGACATATGTAAATTATTTGAAAAGTTTTTGGATGGACCGCTCTGTAGGTGGGATTTATCTGTTCCATGAAGAAATTTGTGATCTATTTTCTATGACAATAATCCCCCACGTGGATCATGTTTCCAGTAAACTCAGATTCAAAACATCATTAGATAAATTTTTAAACTAGTTTCTGTCTTAAAGATGGAACATGTGCATGTGGGTATCAGATCAGTTTGTACTATGATATTGTTTTGTTTTTTTTTTTTTAATGCTACCCAGTACCCTTAGGACACCGGTTAATGAGTCAAAAAAAGGAAATTTCAATTGGAAGTGATGTATTCAAAATTTTGAGAAGTACTCCCTCCGGACTCAATTATAAGCAAAAAAATACATAATATTTTGTGGACTTAAATATAAGCAAAAGACAATTAATTTAACTCATTTTTTTTATAGGCAAATGTAAGTAGTTAGTCATTATGTTACTTTTTTCCACCTTTGCTAGGGTTTGAACTCAGGACCTCCCACTCCTCCAAAAGTTAAGACAATCCAACATCCAACCAATTCATCTTTTACTTTTGCAAGATCATTACACACTCCCGAGACAATTAAAGAGTAATTTAGTAATTGTAGCTCATTTTTTTAATTAAATCAAGATAATTAAACTAAATTAACTTTCTTAATAAGTGTAAAGTTAGGTTTTTTCTTCTTCTTATAATTAGATCCGGAGGTAGTATTATTTCTCATTTCCCAATGAAAATTTACCGTTGTAGGATTTCTTAATCAATGTCCTTGGGATACTGATTAGCAAGATTTTTTTTTTTTTATAAGTTTGGTGAGGAAGTAATGATGATTAGGTGTCATGCTTAAGTATCGTTATGATAAAACATTAAAACTAATAAAAATTCTGTGTAATTGTAGAAAGAAAACATTCCTTTATTTCTTTTTGAGAATGCTAACTAGTGTCTTTAGGACGTTGGTTAAGGGCGTTGGTTAAGGAAAAAAAAAAATATCATTGAAAAGTGATATATTTAATATCTTGATATAGCAAATACTCCACGTTCCAATAAAAACTTGTTTATTATGAATCATTAACCAATGCCTTAAGGTAGCTTTTGGTATCAGGAATGTTTTATTCTCAGACAAACTACATTTCTGAAAATGTGATTCTCAGGAATAAAGTTTTCCCAACTTCATATATCGGAATAGAGTTTTCCCAAATTTATAACTATCATTCACAAATTTTATTCTCAGGAATCCTTTATACCTGAGAATAACTATTTAAAACTTATACCAAATATATGAAACTTTTATTTCTATACCTATATTTTTGAGTATATTTTTATAAAATTTGTATCAAATACTATATTAGGGTATTGATTTCCAATACCCTTTCGTTTTTTCCGTGGGATTTGAAGAGTGGTACCAGGAAAAGGTTCAAGGAAGATAGCTCCTTTATCTTTTCCCACGGCATATGTTTTGCTCGCAACGTGCATTTATTAGTTATTATTCGGAGCACTACGTTTCAAAACATTGGGAAATGAAATATTAGTTATTATTACAGTTGTATGGTTTACCTTTATGGAAGAGCACGACGGATTATTTATTTTTTTTATATTTAATGAATTTTTTGGTCTTCGAAAAATTGTTTCAGTTTTAGTACCTATCATCTGTTTGTTTTGTTTTTGATCCGTGTAATATTTTTTCTTTTTGAAATAGGTTCCTTCCATCAATGTTACCGTTAACTGCTGACATGACATACAAAAGTTCACGTCAGCAGTGAAGCATTGAAAAATATTATTTTTTATTCTCACGTGTCTTATTAAAATAATTTTTGGTTCTTGAAAATATATGTCGTTTTGGTTTTAGTTTGCTTTTGATCCTTTTAACTTTTATTTTTGAAATAGGTAGAAGCCAATCAAGCCATCAACTGCTGCTAACTACTGACTTGACAGACGAGAAGTCCATGTCAGTAGCGACACATGGCATAGTACGTCATTTTTTTTAAATTTTTTTAAATCCATATAACTGATACCTCAGTTTTTATATAATATAATTTTTATTTAAATATATAATAAATGTTTAAAATAAATCAATTTTTTTTTAAGAAAACATTAAACCTTATCTTAATATTTCAGTGTCTTCTCTTCTCTCATTTTCATTTTTCTCGATCTGCTCCTCGTTCATTTTCATCATCTTCTTGTTCTTCCCTCCTTCGATTTCTCTTTACTGTTCATCGGCCCTTTCAATTACTGGACTAGCAGACACGTTAGCAGTTGATGGTATATATCTATTGCAAAAATAATAATTACAGGGACAAAAAGCAAAAGCAAACAAAAAATAGGGACTAAAACCAAAATAACATATATTTCTGGGGACCAAAAACTTCATTAATAAAAAATACTTTTATTAAGCCATGTGGCAATAAAAAATAATATTTTATCCACGTGTACTACTGACATGGATTTTCGTCTGTCACGTTAGTAGTTAACGATAACATTTGATGGCAGGGACCTATTTCAAATAGAAAAAGTTACAAGGACCAAAAGCAAAGCAAACAAAAGATAGGGACTAAAACCAAATCGGCCCATATTTTCAGGGACCAAAAACTTCATTAAGTCTTTCTTTTATAAGTAAAAATTTATTGAAATGAGTACAATGGATATTCGAACCCATTTATAAGCAGACTAAAAAGACCAAACAAACCTATCTATATTTTAATAGTTTAATATTCATTATATTTAATTTATATATATTTTAATATTTTCTATATTTAATATTTTTATATATTTTGAAATTTAATAATATTCAGGGCCGAATTGAACCAAACCGAACTAATCCGTTCTTGAATGGTTTGGTTTGGTTTGGGTTTAGTAGAAAAAATTCTTAAAACCAAACCGAACCAAACGATTTCTGTTTGGTTCGGATTTTTTTGGGCCTAAAATCGAACCAAACCCGTTACACCCTACTTAATATGAGCTAAAAAACAATGAAATAAAAAAAAGGGTCTTGCTAACGAGTGTCCTAAGGACATTGGTTAAGCAACCCATAAAAGGAAAATTTGTATTGAAAAACTAAGTGTAGCATTTTTGGAAATGTTAAATTTACAATTTCTCATACAAAATTTCCTTTCTTGATTCCTTAAACATGCCCTATGGACACTTGTTAGCATTTTCCATAAAAAAAAATTGCCCCTTTGAAAACAGTTATACTCCTCAACAACAAACACCGGACACTACATGCCAAACTAGGGGTTTTTACCAAACTGACCACTTTTAGAAACTATTTACCAAAATAACCTAGTTTTGAAACTATTTACCAAACTAACCTAGTTTTAATTAAAATAATAATTTTTTTAAAAAAAAAAAAAAAAAAAAAGCTGGCAGGCGCCACGTGTCACCACCCGGTGCAGTGGCGCCACTGCCAACAGCGCCATTGGTGGCGCATGTGGCAGTGGCGCCACTGCACCAGGTGGTGACACGTGGCGCCTGCCCCCCACCCCCCCAATCAGGCATTTTAGGGCAGCTCCCCCCATTCCTTCGACCCATTCCCCCTCCCTATAAATACCCCTCCCCAGTTCCCTATTCTCACACACACACATTCACTTGTTATATTTCCTCTAACTTGTTTATTTTCTAACACTCTTTTAATTTTTTGCACAAAGTTTAGGTAAATGTTACATTATTTCTGATATCATTATTTTAGTTTTTTAATTATATAATCATTTGTCAATATTCTGTTACTGTTTACTTTTTACACTCTTCTTTATCACTTATTATTCTGGAAGTGTTGACTTTTACTTTTATAATACCATATATTTGTATCATTTAACATGATATTTATTTGTGTTTTTTATTTCACCCCTTCTACCGTCTCCCCCTTCCACCAACACATATCTGTTAATTCCTTTTACACTCTGTTATAATAAATGTTAAATTTAATTAATTGGTTTATATTCATTTACTAACATTCTGCTACTTTTTTTTAACGTTGATCGTTGTCATTTATTTTTATGCTAATGTTGAAGTTAATTCTTATAATATATTTTTTGACAGATCTGGTAATTTGTTTATCTGTATTTTTTTAATTATGTCCTTTTGTTTTTTTAATTCAGAATGTACCATTTTTTGTTTATTATATTTATTTTGTTTTGTTTTCTTAGTTATTATTTAAGTTGTTGTTATTTATAATTTTATTTATGTTATGGTTGTTATTTACTGCACACGTGAGAAGCGGGTAGGTAAGTGTCGGCATGATATTTTGACTCCTTTACTAACCACATGAATGTCTTCATGTGCTTAGTAAAATAATCTAAACATCCTAATAACGTACATCACAGCAGGTTGAGAACTGTGACCCCCATCTTCGCCTGGGAGTCAACCGCAGTGCAAAATTGAATCCTGTGTGGCATTAGCCCCTTGCCTTCAGGCACCACATCCTTCATTACCTGTAAACATATTTCACAGGTAATGTAGGACGTGGTGCCTGATGGTAAGGGGCTAAAGCCACACAGGATCCAATTTTGCACTGCGGTTGGCTCCCAGGCGAAGATGGGGGTCACAGTTCTCAACCTGCTGTGATGTACGTTATTAGGATGTTTTGTGCAGTTGCTACTGGCCATATATTATAATGATGTTTGGTAGTTGCTATTTTTATTTAATTTATAAAAATTATTTGTTGACATATAGGTTATAAATGTTGATATTATTTATCTTTTTATTTATTTTTATTTTTTATTGTATTATGGTTATGTTAATTTTAGTATTGTTTTTATAGATCTTAGTGATATATTTGGTTTGTTTTTAGTTGTTATTCTTGTTATTTATTAGGATTACTTGTTAATTTTTTATTATGTTAATTATTAGTGTGGTTATTGAAATAAATTTTGTTGTTGTTGTTGTTATTATTAATGTGATTATATTTTTTTGTTATTATTGTTATTATTGTTTTAACTATTATTAATAATATTTTGTTATTTTATTATTATTATTATTATTTTTTTTTTTTTGTTGTTGTTGTTGTACTCATGGTTTACGTGTGTATGTTTTTTTTTTTGAAGGTGATATGGCACAATCAATCAATCCTGGCCCTATTAACGATGAATTGTTACACATGCAAAAGACACATGTGTCTCAACATGTGTGGAACAATGAGGAGGATAGAATTCTTAATATTAGAAAGGCATTCCAATTTACGGATGGAGGTGAAAACATTCCCCCACCCATCAGAGATATTCTTGACATGACAGGATTTCTCGGCCCTGCTCAGTTATCACTGTTTCACTTAGACCACGCACTGGTAAGTGCATTGGTTGAACGATGGAGGCCGGAGACCCACACATTCCACATGGCATTTGGCGAATGCACTATCACTCTGCAGGATATTGCTGTTCTTTCGGGTCTTCGTATCGACGGACAGCCTGTTGTTGGTCGAACCTATAATAATTGGCCACAGTATGTTGGTCAAATGCTTGGATTGGTCCCAAATGCGGCAGCCTTTCATGGCGGTCGTTTGAGACTGTCATGGCTGAATGCACATTTTGGAGATCTGAACCAACACGATTTGTCTGATCCAATAGTGGTTGCCCGTTGTACACGAGCATATATTTTGAGGTTACTCGGTGGCGTGTTGGTCCCAGACCGTTCTGGTGCATTAGTCTCATTAAGATATCTAACGATGTTAGAGGATTTTAATGTTACTGCACAACTAAGTTGGGGTGCAGCGGTATTGGGTTATTTGTATCGTGAGCTATGTAATGCCACTGACTACTACAACAAAGATATTGGAGGGTTTACTGCATTGGTTCAGATGTGGGCATGGGTGCGGTTTCCAAAGGTGGCACCCGTACTGAGAAACGAGAATAGACCACCAGGGACACCATATGGAACCAGGTGAGATTGATTTTTAAATTGACTTCTAACATTTCGTTAGCTTTGGTATTATTATCTTATAACCTAAATTTGACTATCAGGTGGCAGCGTGGGCGGAATTTTGCCAGACACTATCGCGAGCTGCCTCATTATCGAGATGTTTTTGATACAATGGAACCATGCGATGTAAGGGTGCCGATGTAATACATCATCGATTTTATTAATTCTTAACAAGTTCTCTTTTATGATAGTTGTTGATTGTTTGTAGATTGTGTGGGAGCCATATAGCGAGTTACTGTTGGCAAGTTTGCCGTATATATGCATTGAAGGCATGCATATCTGGTTGGCTGTTGTGCCCTTGATATGCTATAATATTGGAGAGTTTCATCAACCTGATCGAACGATGAGACAGTTTGGGCTGGCCCAACATGTTCCAAAAGCACCATCCCAGCCGAAATGGGTCCACAAGTTAACGCTTAGGGGCAAAAGTGGTCAAGATTGGGTCGAAACGATGCGACCATTGATTGACATATGGAACAGTAGGGTGGGATGGGTTCAGCCAGGCGTACCACAACAGGGGGAAACGAACAGTCAATCAGAGTATATGAGATGGTACTTGCCACGCACTCGTCGGTGGATGAGTAGAAAAAATGCACAGCATGGCATTTTGGTAAGGATATTTTTAACGGTGTGTTTTAATTTTATACATTGTTAAGTTATCATTATCTTGACTAATATCCGATTAATTTAATGCTGCACAGGTTGATGGGCTTGAACGGGTAAATTATCTAGTCATGCCAGAGGGGAGCCAAGAAATGAGGCTTGAAGAGATAAGGAGTGAGACCGAGTTTATGATGATGGCACTAGGGTCCCAGGATCGTGTCATAAGGCCTATCAGCGGAGCTCCACTTGATATGCAACATCAGGTGCAACCAGAGGTACCAATGAGCTTGTGTAATCGGTCAAGCAGGGAAACTGGTGGTCTAGACCGAAACAGAGTGCCTGTGGAATCACAACCATTTTATCTACCACAGTTCCCAGAGCGAGATCCGGGGACATTCTACGTTCCTCCGCCATTTCCATATACTCCATATGAGCCTCCGCGGACTTATTTCTTTCCAGACCTTCCGACCTTCTGGATCGACCGTCCCAAGCATGCAACCACAATATCCACAAACCGATGTCAGTATGCATGCAGGTCCATCTTACACAGGAACAGGTCCAACAATCCATGAAGGTACTTCTTATTCACCAGCGGGCTCGAGTATGCCTCCACAATCCTCCCAGACGTATTATACGCCGGATCCATACACGCAAGCTGGCTACACTCCTGCTGCACCTGAACGATGGATTACGCAGCTCCAAAACACCCCCATGCGCTCTCCTGAATATGGTCAACCCGGCATTGATTTGAATCTCGATTTTGAGGATGTCATGGACTTTGGTGACGACGCGGGAGATGACGATGCACAACAAGAGATTAGGCGAAACCCACATCGTCAGGCAAGAGACCGAGGTTATCAGTGCATCTTGTCACCCGCGCAGCCACACCAAAACCCACACCGACACCAATGATGTAATGATAATTGTTGTATATATAACATTTGCATTTCATAACATTAATATCTTATTTGTTCGCTTAATAGTAACTGGATGCTTACGTAGTTAATTATTATTATTGAATCATGCAGCGTTTACAAAACTATTAAGTAGGATGTAGCTAAATCAACATTTAACATTATCCAACACCGCAAAATGCTTTACAAACACAATTACAAGTCAGCTAAGCGTTCCTCGATCCTCCGGCGCGTTGAGGGCAATGACGCCGGTTGTGCCCCTCAGACCTACATAACCCGCAAAGTTGGCTAGGTTGGGACTCCCTCCAATCCATCTCATTCCTTATCCGGGATGATTTAGGCCGTCCCTTTGGACGTATCATCGTCTCATCCGGTACCAAGGTCCACGGCATATGCATTGCAGGTACACCTTCCTCGTTTCCAGCGGGGAACCATTGTTGGGAATAAGCAGTCATGATGCAGTCTAACCTGTATTTGTCGTCGATATAGTCATCGCACCTAATATGAACGTGGGCACATGCAGCAATTACGTGAGAGCAAGGGAAGTGAAATGCACGGAATCTTCCACATTGGCAATATCGAGATGGTAGATCAACACTCCACACCTGGCCCCCACTCTGGGTGGCTGGGTTGAATGCCTCCTCGACCTCAAAACGCATACCTTGATGGTCAAACCTCCGAACATGATGGGATGATGCTTCTGCATGTTGCACCATCATTGCGTCTCGGAATGGGAGTGTCTATGACCAGAATTCATTTCTGCCCTGGTACTTGAAGCCCGCTCAACAAAATATTCTACCAGTCTATGGTATGTGCACTTCACCAACGCCGTGATTGGCAAATTTCGAATACCTTTGAATACTCTATTTACTGACTCCGACAAGTTAGTTGTCATGTGACCATACCTACGACCTTCATCGTCATAAGCGAGGCTCCACTTTTCCTTTGCAATGCCATCAATCCACCGTGCAACTCCGGGCTAGCTTCCCGCAACCTTTCTAACCTGCGCTCGAAGATAACGCGAGACGGTGTATATCCTGAAATAACATAGCAGGTTTGATATATAAAGATGATTCACCGAATCCATTTGATAATTGAAATTAAATTATTACCTAGTGTCATCAAAGATTTCTTCAACTTGGCATTTTTAAATCTGAGATTGAAATTACTGGCGATATGTCTGAGGCAGTATACATGGTAAGCATTCGGTGGTTGCCAACCAAGGTATGGATTTTCCACAGCAGATATAATACTTCGATGGCGGTCAGAGATCAAACATATACCTGTCCTATTGGTAACCTTTTCACGAATAAGTGCCAAAAACCATGACCAGGCATCCAATGTTTCTCCTTCAACTATAGCGAACGCAAGCGGCAAGAGTTTCCTATTCCCGTCTTGTGAAGTTGCAATCAACAGGGTACCACGATACTTACCATACAAGAATGTACCATCAACTTGTATTATCGGCTTGCAGTAATTGAACGCATCAACACATTGCTTGAATGTCCAAAAAACACGGAGAAACTTACGCCTTTGAATATCAACCCGATTACCAACAACGACAGGATTTGTCTCGATCTTATAATAGGCTCCTGGGGCATACAACTGTAAGTGCTCAAACCATTTCGGCAACAGAGCGTACGATTCATCCCAATCTCCGAAGACATGCACTATCGCCTTTTGTTTCGCCTTCCATGCTTTCCGGTAAGAAATTTTGTATCCAAATGTACTTTGGATTCTTTCCCGTATAAGCCCAACGGTAACAGCAGGTTGTTCGCGGACCATGCCTGGCACAGCATATAAAATAAATTTTAGATCATGTCATATATGATTTATTGTACTGACCGCATTTAAAATCTTCATGAACAGTAATACCTAGAATGCATGAGCATACAAAGTTGGAGTCCATCTTTGCGTGATCTTGTGACAACATTGCATTGACACAGTTGTGAGGACCACCGTACTTCGACACTTCCCACATGTCTGACTTCTTCGACAAAATGGCCCTTAACCTCCAACGACAACCATCTGCACTATTTGGACAACGCACATCCCATAGGGATTTCGTTGATTTTCCAACTTCAAATGATTGGTGAATTTTCATTGAATGTTGCTTCACCGCATCCTGAACAGCCTGTTTGCTCTCAAATCGCAACCCCACATACAACTCCTGGCCGATCTGCCAAGATCCAGGAACGTCCATGCCTGCGAAATCCGTCTCTTCGTCCGGATGATTCCAATTAATATAACTGTAGTGTGGAGATGGATTGATGAATGGACCATGTGATTGAGCTGCAGTAGATTAACTTATTTTATATACGTACGCTATCGATTATAAGTATATTAGAATGGAATAACGTTATTAAAAACATACGTGAATGTTGTGGAACACCACCACCGAGCGGTACCGATGACACCGGAGGAACCAACCCGGATACTATTATATTGGACCCAGCTTCACATTCATCTTCGGAATCAGCTGATTCATGTGAATCACAATTTGTAAATTCATCGCCGTCTTCATCTGCATCTGAAACGGACTCCATTTCACTGTACCATTCATCATCGCTAACTGATTGATCCGGCAAGTCATATTGTTGTACTTCAAGATTACCGTATAGTGGTTGATCAGGTATGATGGAGCTACCAACCAAATCAATGTCCACATAGATCTCAAGTGTTGTCAGATCCGGCGTTTGCAAAAAAGCGTCCAATATGCAACTCACATCCGCATCATCAGTTAATTGGTAACCGGTGAAAATTGGAGGTGTTATTTGTACAAGATATTTGGCCGTTATCTTTGAAATACACTGATTCCATTGAAGTTGCAACCTAGAATGTATCCGTGATCTCAGCGCTTCATACCTGATTCCTTGTTTTATTTTCATGAATTTGGTATTTCCTTCAAAAGTAAGGCCATGATCTCCATCATATACCCTACCGTTCCAGTAAAGCAAAACCCTAACAACTTGACTCATATTGTCGGCCTACAACAATAATAATAATAAATAAAAAAATTAACATGATAATAAATGAATAAATTACCACTGCTGATGGTATTTAACAATAATGAATTGTGCATACAACAAGGTAATAAGGCAGTATATTACCGGGTTTAATAGAAATTTTATATTTATATACATCAAAACATCTGTTTGCTCGGCTACTGGCCAGTAGCAACTGCACAAAACATCCTAATAACGTACATCACAGCAGGTTGAGAACTGTGACCCCCATCTTCGCCTGGGAGCCAACCGCAGTGCAAAATTGGATCCTGTGTGGCTTTAGCCCCTTACCATCAGGCACCACGTCCTACATTACCTGTGAAATATGTTTACAGGTAATGAAGGATGTGGTGCCTGAAGGCAAGGGGCTAATGCCACACAGGATTCAATTTTGCACTGCGGTTGACTCCCAGGCGAAGATGGGGGACAGTTCTCAACCTGCTGTGATGTACGTTATTAGGATGTTTAGATTCTTTTACTAAGCACATGAAGACATTCATGTGGTTAGTAAAGGAGTCAAAATATCATGCCGACACTTACCTACCCGCTTCTCACGTGTGCAGTAAATAACAACCATAACATAAATAAAAATTATAAATAACAACAACTTAAATAATAACTAAGAAAACAAAACAAAATAAATATAATAAACAAAAATGGTACATTCTGAATTAAAAAAACAAAAGGACATAATTAAAAAATACAGATAAACAAATTACCAGATCTGTCAAAAAATATATTATAAGAATTAACTTCAACATTAGCATAAAAATAAATGACAACGATCAACGTTAAAAAAAGTTGCAGAATGTTAGTAAATGAATATAAACCAATTAATTAAATTTAACATTTATTATAACAGAGTGTAAAAGGAATTAACAGATATGTGTTGGTGGAAGGGGGAGACGGTAGAAGGGGTGAAATAAAAAACACAAATAAATATCATGTTAAATGATACAAATATATGGTATTATAAAAGTAAAAGTCAACACTTCCAGAATAATAAGTGATAAAGAAGAGTGTAAAAAGTAAACAGTAACAGAATATTGACAAATGATTATATAATTAAAAAAACTAAAATAATGATATCAGAAATAATGTAACATTTACCTAAACTTTGTGCAAAAAATTAAAAGAGTGTTAGAAAATAAACAAGTTAGAGGAAATATAAAGTGAATGTGTGTGTGTGAGAATAGGGAACCGGGGAGGGGTATTTATAGGGAGGGGGAATGGGGGTCGAAGGAAGGGGGGAGCTGCCCTTAAAATGCCTGTTTGGGGGGGTGGGGGGCAGGCGCCACGTGTCACCACCTGGTGCAGTGGCGCCACTGCCACATGCGCCACCAATGGCGCTGTTGGCAGTGGCGCCACTGCACCGGGTGGTGACACGTGGCGCCTGCCAGCTTTTTCTTTTTTCTTTTTCTTTTTTTTAAAAAAAAAATTATTATTTTAATTAAAACTAGGTTAGTTTGGTAAATAGTTTCAAAACTAGGTTATTTTGGTAAATAGTTTCTAAAAGTGGGTCAGTTTGGTAAAAACCCCGCCAAACTAAGTAATGTACCTTACGAAAGCGCTTTCCACGAAAATAAAGAGCATGATGGAGATAGTGTTGACACCCATCATGATGAAACACCCCAGAAATGCTCAGCCAGTCATAAGTAAGAGACCAAACCTTGTACAGTTGTATAAGAGAGAACAAGACTGATTGAAACAGCTTAGAGCATCTTTAGCAAGGGTTCCTTAGCTGGTTCCTTAAGCTAAGGAACCGTTCCATAACATTTTTCACCCTTGGAGTGCACTGATGTGACAACTCAGGTTCCATAAAAATAAGGATCGTTGCTTAGCTAAGGAACGGTTCCATAAGAGTAAACAAAGCCAAAATATTGGACACCAAACAGAAACCAGCACAGAGGGAAGAGGTTGGGTGTCAAAGATATGAGAGAAAGGTGATGGCTTTTTGGGTGTTTATGGCCGAAACTTGTGTTGAAGAATTTGGATTTGTGGGTATGATGGAGAATCATGAAGATTGAAGGGGAAGGGACCGAATTGATTGTTGAAGGCGAGTGTAGGATTTGTGGGTCACTGAAAATTTCAGGTTTAGGGTTGAATGGAGATTGAAGGTGGGGAAGAAGGGATAGTGTAGAAAGAAAGGGAGAGTTGGTTGGCGAAAATTTGTGGGTGGGGGAGGAGAAATGGCAGAGTGAAGTGAAGGATCATGATTTGAGTGAAGGGCGCCGATGGGTCACGAAATAAGTGAACATTCTAAAGCTGTAGTGCATATTGAATGGGGGTAAAGGCTATGGTGCACCACCCACCAAATGGTGCAGTGGTGCACCACCCAAGTGGCACAATCTGATTGGTTCAGATTGCCACTTGGGTAATTTGGACTTTTCAATGGTGAACTCTATTGTGCAACCTCCCAAAAGTGATGTATAGTGCACAAGCAATCAGAGACATATTAATTGAATTTTGTTAATTGGTTAAGGTGATCAAAGTGTTGATTATTAATCGTATTTGTTGGTACTTTTTTTTTTTTTTCATCTTCAAATTTTTTTTTTAATATCAAATCAAAAATTCTTATCCTGCTTCAACAATGGCTTCCGCTGCCATGGCTGAGCCTTAACTAACAGGTTTTTGGATCTTGAATCCGGCACCTTGGACGACCTCTGGAAGACAATGAAGACCGAAGAAGGAGTGAAGCAATGGCTAGATCTGAGCACTGAGAAGCTCCTTCGCCATCGCCAGGACCATCGATCTCGTCTCTGAAACCACCAAGATGTCGAAGGAACTCGTCTCCGTCCACGCGGCCGTTCTCCTTCCCGGCCTGCCACCAGTCCTCTTCCTCTTCCGCTCAAGTTCCTCTCTCCGGTCATCACCACTGCGCCGTCCTCCATCGTGGTTCTTCACCTAGATCTTCGTCACCCACAGAGCCCAGTACCCAGATCTCTGGCGGGCGAGTTCTCCACACAACCGCCGTGATATTTTGCAAGAACCCATTCCCACCGAGGGAGTTTGGTCCCACGCAGTTGTTGCCCATTCAAAATTTGGAATATCCTTCACCACCACCGTGTTGTTCTCCTCCATTCTCTAATTTTCCAGTTACAGAATTCACGGGTAATGATCTAAAAACGCGATTCAGAGTATGGAAGAAAGATTAAAAAAAAGGACGAATTTCTATGGAAAATGGAAAGAAAATGTGCGGTTATTTGAATTTGGGTACAAAGGAATTGAATGAAGGTGAATGTGAAGTCAGAGAGTGGTGTTTGTTTTTTTTGTTTTTTGGAGAAATTGATGAATGTGGAAGATTAATGATAACGTTTGTTTTCGTTGATTAATTGTTAAGAAAAAAATTGATGATGAAGAACTGAGTGGGTGACCGCCATGGCCGTGTACCGTCCAGCTCATGCAGCTTGATACGCATGAAGAGAATGGGGGTGATGAGGGAGAAGTGGGGGTCGGGGAGAAGGGAGGAGAATTTTTTTTAATAATTTTTTTATTAAATGTTGAAAAATTAATGATTGACATGTGATATAATGGATGGTTAAGATTGCTTTGTATTAAGGTGCACTCATGTATCACTATTTGGCAGGGTGTACCTTAGCGCACACCTATACTTTGACCAGGAAAATACATTTTGACTAAAAAAAGTCTAACATACCCAAGTGGCAATCTAGACGGTCCAGATAGTGCCACTTGGGTGGTGCACCACTACTCCACTCTAGAGGGTGGTGCACCGAAGACAAAACCTTGAATGGGTCATGAAATGAGTGAACCTTCTAGAGCTATGGTGAATATTGAATGGGTCACCGAAACGGGCCATAAAATCAGAATGGGTCATGAAATGAGTGAATCAGGACGAGAGCTGTAGTGCATCAGGACTAGAGCCATAGTTCATATATTAATTAAAATAAATGACTAAATAATTTAATTTGAAACAAAATTGAGTGTAAATAAAAAATTATATAAATATGGGTTTTTTAAGGGTTCCTTAAAAATTTAACCATTGGAACAAAATATAGGTAAGTTGCTTAAATATGATGTGGCATTGTGGGATCCACTTTATAGTGTTTAATAAGGAATAAGGAATCCAAAATAGGTTCCTTAAAAAACAACCAATGGAGATGCTCTTATAGCTTCATAGTTGATGATAGAATGGACTCTAAGACTACAGTGTATTATATGGTGTACCTTATTAAAGTGGTGCATCTTTGCATCTTAAAGATAAGCAATCTGGATCATCTATCCTGCATGTTATCATATTTTTATAATACACTCACTTACACATCAACATTATTGGTAATTGTTATATATATATATATATATATATATATATATATATATATATAAATTTATTAATTCTCTCCATTTTGAAGGTTCAGATTGCTGATGAAATGATATTGAAACTTTATAATAAATGAAGAAAAAAAACAAGTAGCAGTTGTCCTCGAGGTATAGGTTATACTCCTTGACTATAGAGAGACTCATTAATAAATAATAAACCTTATTGTTGATATCATATAAAAGAAAATTGCCAGAAAACGTTGCAATGAAAGCATTTAATTCGGGGTTTTAGAAACGACTTTCATAAATAGGAATGAGAATTATAAATGTTTTAAAAATCGGTCCAACTAGATCGATTCGACCGGCTAGATCGTCGACCGAATGTCTCTCCGATAGCAATTAGGTATTTTAGCGCCCGAATTTAGCCGTTAAATATGGAAATTCAGTTGATAAATATGGAAATTCGATTATTGACCGCTAAATAATTTAGTGACCACCAAACAGTTTAACGACCGAGTATTTAACGACTACCAAATTCGATAGCTAAATATGAAAATTCGATTGCTAAAAGATTTGACGATCGAATTTCATGGTCTCTAACCTCTTTTTTGTAGTGGATCTTGGTTGAATAAGAGAATGACAATCGAGGAAGCAATTTGACCATGAAAAAATCGATTAAACCATTGTAAAACCAGTTTAACCACACAAACCCGGTTTTTGAAAACTGATCGATTCATTTTGTCACTTTTTTTTTTGGAATTTTTTTTTTTTTTTTTGCATAAAGGTGTTATCTGCATGAAAGCTTGACGGAAACACAGGATAGTGACAATAAGCCAATCACCAATTTTTTATTTTTTATTTTATAAGCAAAATAATGTATTAAATGGGTATAAGGAGTACCCAAAACCCATGTACAAGGAAACATATAAAACAATTTACATCAACGAAAAGCTAGAAATTCAACCAAAGTAAAAAATAGACAACCTGGTTGACAAAACTAACTAATCCTGGAAAAAAGCTAATAAATAGCCAATCACCAATGCCTTGGCTAAAACGACCGGCAAAAAAATGGTTTAAGAACCAGCTACAAACTTGTTTTTTGGCCCCACATTGGGTCTAATTATTGTTATTGTAGAATGTGTATTTTTCGATTTGATTTTAAAACATGAATTCCTATTAAGATGAATTTTTGTGAGAATTGTAAATAACTTCTTCTTTGCTTTTTGGGACACATCATGTGGTCCAATACTATTGCGCATATTAGATGGGTTGCCTGATTTAGGATATCTTACGATGCCTCTACCATTTCTAGCTCTTCATCATAGAAAAAAGTAACATAGCTCTTTCCTTTTTCCTTGCCTTCTGTATGTCTTAATAGAAGGGATGGCAAAGGGATGAGGCTCTGAAATCTGAATCATGTACTACGAAGAAATTAAGTAAAATTGTGTCTTGACCAATGCCCATTAATCATAAAAAAACCAAGTATATCATTTTCCAATATTTTAAATATATGATTTCTCATATAAATTTACTGATGAGCATTTGCCATTCGTGAATAGTTCATCCATGCTTCAACTGAATGTCATTACTAGATATTATATTAGAATGCTTAACTAAACCAAGGACTTTTGTTGTTTTTCTGCTGCTATTTTTCCTTTTCCATAATGAAAGTAGAGCATAAAACACAGAAAAAGATTATTATGGGGGCTGATTACTGATCAGTGTGCCCATTCCTTCACAAAATGTGCACTGAAAGTGCTTACACTTTAACAAGCATAAATGTGGGGCACAACATTTATGATATTCATGTCATGATCTCTCCCAAAACAAAGTCCTAGTCTGATATTGACTAGTTTTATTCTTTCTAGCATTGGCTTGGTTAGAGCTTATAAATTAAGCCCTTTTGAACATAACACTAAAGGGTGGAACTTTATCACTCAGGGCCAAATGCCTATTCCCATCATCACCTATGAATATACCAAGTGACCTACACAAAGTCTGGCATTTGCAGACTGAAGGACAGAAAGATATATGATAGTCTCTCCCAGCTTTCTCAATCTTGAACCAATTGCCAACGGTTTCAGCACCTGGATTGCCTTCAACACCACCAGTACTCAAAAACCACACTCCTGTTAACTCTTTGAGAAGCCTTCAAACTGGGGTTTGCTTACAGGTAGTTCATGTCACAGAGGACTTGATGTTGAGATCAGTTGAAGTTAGAATGACACCATTTTTAGCATTATAGGGTGAGAAAGTCACTGGTTTTCCCTTCAAGACTACTTCAAGCTTTTCTTGCACCACATAAAGGGGGCATGTGTTGTTACCACTGCTTGCAAGTGTTATCCCACCACCACTCCCTCTGGTGACTGGTAAAATGTAGTACCTGACACCAGATCTCAGTTTCTGGCCTGAGATGTCAAGCACTGGCTCTGGTGCTGCAGCAGTTATGCCAATCAAGAGATCAATGGCCAAGGCAAAAGAAATGAAGGAAAATGCTACAAGTGAGGTCTTCATATTTCTCTAGGGCTGTAAGAATAAGTAAGTTTGTTTCTGTGTAGAGAGATTTGGAAGAAGTGGTCTCTATTTATAGGCCTAAAGGTTGAACATGTGCATGCGAGTATCAGATCAATTTGTACTATGATATTGTTATTTACTTATTTATAGGCCTAAAGGTGTAACATGAGCATGCACATGAGCATGCTACAAGTTGGTCATGCTTAAGTATCGTTATTCGTTATGATAAAACTAATAAAAATTCCACTATAATAATTGTAGTGAGAACTGAGAAGAGATTCCTTTAGTTTTTTTTTTTTTTTTCTTTCTCTGGGGCTTTGAAGAATACTAGGAAAAGGTTCAAGGAAGACATCTTATTTATTAATTGTAGTGAGAACTGAGAAGAGCTCCGTTATCTTTTCCCACTGCAAGGCCAACCTTGTCCCTTGCAACGTGCAATTGTTGATTTTTCGGAGCACTATTGAGTATCGAAAACATGATCAGCGTGAAGATATATATAACCCCAACAGGTGCTCAAGGATCAAGACATTTCAAAAACATTGGGAAATGAAAGGAAGTTTGTCAAAATTCTATTACTGTTTCAATTAGTATGTTTGAGTAGTGATACCAATACACTTTTTTTTCAGCATTCTCTTAAAAAACTCTTTGTTATTGAATGAAACTTCATGTGGGCCATGATTTTTGGAACATTTTTTAGAGGAAACACAAGAAAATCACCAATCCAAGCAAACTGCATAATGGTTCATACATTTTGTCAAATGGTTGACATACTTTGTTGAGGGATGCAGCTATAGTACTAATACAGAGCATGATCCAGAAAAATCCAGACTCCCTCAATTTCAATGTCATTCCCGTATCAAAGATTTTAAGGTTATCAATTTAGGCTGCTTCTTGGAGAAATTCATGTATCTTTTTACTCAATTTGCAAGTGCGTATGCTCAGATTTTATTTATTTTTCTTAAGTGATCTAGGAAGCAGAGCCTCTTCCATTTCAGATTAATCCTATGCGATTAATTTCCATAAAGAAAATGTGAGTGAAATTTCAAAGCCCAAAAAAAAAAAAAAAAAAAAGATTGGATGGCAAAGGGATTAGACTCTGAATGATGTACTATGAAGAAGTTAAGTAAAATTATGAATAATTCATCCCTGCTTCAACTGAATCTCATTAGATTTTATAATTCTTAACTAATAAACCAAGGAATTTGTTGTTTCTCTGCTGCTATTTTTCCTTTTCCATAAAACATAGATAGAGGAAAACGATTATTAAAGGGGCTGATCACTGATCTGTGAGACCATTCCTTTACAAAATGTGCACCAAAGAAAGTGCTTACACTTGATCAAAAGCATATATGTAGAGTACAACATTTATGATATTTATTCATGTCTGTCCCAAAAAGAAAGACCTATTCTGATTTTGACTAGTTTTATTGTTTCTAGCTTTAGCTTGGTTAGAGCTTAAGCCCTTTTGAACATTACTCTGAAGGATGGAACTTTATCACTCAGGGCCAAATGCTTGTTCCCATCATCATCTATATATATACCTAGTGACCTGCACAAAGTTTGGCATTTGCAGACTGAGGGACAGAAAGATAGCACATAGTCTTTCTCAGCTTTCTCAATCTTGAACCAATTGATGACAGTATCAAAACCTGGATTGCCTTCAACACCACCAGTACTCAAAAACCACACCCCAGTTAACACTTTGAGAAGCTTCCAAACTGGGGGTTTGTCACAGGTTGTTGTTGTTGTCACATAGGACTTGATGTTGAGATCAGTTGAAGTTAGGATGACACCATCTTTATTAGCATTGTAGGGTGTGAAAGTAACTGGCTTGCCATTCAAGACTTCAAGTTTTTCTTGCACCACAAAAAGGGGGCATGTGTTGTTGTTGTTGTTGTTGTTGGTGCTTGCAACTGTTAGTCCACCACCTTGCCCTCTCATGACTGGTAAAATGTAGTACTTGACACCTGTTCTCAGTTTCTGGCCTGAGATGTCAAGCACTGGTTCTGGTGCTGCAATAGTTGTTCCAATCAAGAGTTCTATGGCCAAGGCAAAATAGATGAAGGAAAATGGTACAAGTGAGGTCTTCATATTTCTCTGGGGCTGGAAGAATAGATATGATCGTTTCTGTAATAAGATAAGGAAAAAGCAGCCTCTATTTATAGGCTTAAAGGTGGAACATGAGCTTGTTAAATATTAATGTGCAAGGATAATGTTTTATAGGTTTGGTGAGCAAGTGATGACATAGGTGGATTGTCGTGTCATACTCAAGAATCATTATGATAAAACCAATAAAAATTCCTCTATAATTGTAGGGAGAAACGATTATCTTTTTAGTTTAATTTTGATATATTTTTAAAGTATGATTTTTACACTGTAATCAATTACAATTTACACAAGTTTCATATATGACATTGTGATTGTTAAGTAATTTTTGTAAGAATGAGATATTTTTAATAATATATGATTGATTGTCAAAAGAAAAAAAAAACATTAAATCCGAATCGTATAAAGAATAACACGAAAATGTTGAGTAAAGATTCTCTCTATTTAGTTCTTTTCATTTACCTTTCATTTAGGAAAGAGATAGACACAAATCTTTCCCTTATATCTACCGCACTACTAAATGGAAGATAAATACAAAGAACTAGATTGAAATCATCTCTACTCGAAAATGTTCAATAAAGACAGCAGAGCTCCACTATCTTTTCCCACCGCAAGCCGCATGGCCAATCTTATCGCTAGCAATTGCATTTATTGAACACATGATCAGCTACAGACTTTTCAAAAACATGGCAAAAGGAAAGAACGATTGCCAGATTTTTTTTTTTTTCGTGTTTCAATGATGTATTAGTAATGATAGTAATTTTTTATACTTTTTTTTTGCCTGAAAAAAAAATTCTTTTTTTGTCTACCTTATAATCAATTATGATCTACTCCTTATTGTTTTTATAATAAAATAGAAGATGATTAATGACATATATATATAGATGTGGAAAAAAAGAGCACGAGAATTTTTTTTTTTTTTTTATGTTTACACTGCCTGCCCTATTATACACTGTTTAAAAACAGAGTTATGCATTGATATATAAATTACATATTCTATTAAAAAAAATACAAAATTATCAATATTTTAAAGTGAATTTTATAATTTTTTAAAATATAATTTTAACTATTATTATTTCTGAATGAAAAAAACTCGTCGGCATATAGTGCTACATAACTTTACACATGGAAAATGTTTTGCAGGGTTTGACAAATTAGGCCATCAATGAAAGTGGGATTTAATCTGTTCTATACTTTTATGTGGACAGATGTGATCTAGCTGTCCAGTGACAATAGTCCAATACATGAATCATATTCCCACTTTCCAGTACACTCAGATTCACCACAATATTAAATTTCTCGTTTCCGTGATATTTATCTTATGAATAAATTTTATACTAGTTCCATCGCTTGCTACAGTGTTTCAATAAGCAACCTATTTACTTTATGGACATCCTTATTATGCTGCAATTATTACATCCTAGCCTGTCACAATGTACAATTGTAAGCATTTATGTGATTACTACTCAATCAACAAGTAAAAATTGTAAATAAGGGTCAAGTATAGTGAATGCCAGAATTAAACAAAATATTCACAAGGGAAGTATTATCATCCTCTTTTGGAGCTTCATGATACTACAAAGGATACTAAAGTTCATGAAGTCCAGAACCAACAAGCACAAAGTAGTGCCAAACAACATGGTCGTTATGCAATTCCGTTGTTTAAATATTTAGAATACGAATTTAATCACACTTATCTTATATTGACGTATGGTATACTTTGACTGTTATGATCTAAATAATTTCTTGCTTCAAGGCCAGGTACCTCCAAGAAGAAGAGAAGAGAAAAGTTTTATTTCATTCACTACCTTTCAATTTTCACGTACGATCATTATATAATGCTCTCAAAACTCATTCCTATAATTCTGCATTTCTGTTGTCAACCATATTATGTTACAGCTTGTTAGTTGGAGTGAAGAAGTTACGGAGTGGAGTGATAGGGAGTTTGAGGATTCAAACTACACACTAACAAAATAATAATATTAACACTAACATTTGCCTTTAGAATAATAAAAAAAAAAAAAATAGCCCCACAATACGTGCTTACTACTCTCTGCCTTAATGAATATACTGATTGATTCCAATCCTTGGGTCCTTAGGCCTCTTCACCTCACGTTTGCTTCTAACAGATGGACCAACCTCTTTGGGCTCCATTGCACCCTCTTCCTTAGCCTCGATGGCGTTGTCAGTCTGCTCCTTAGCCTTGGGCCTAATTACCGTAACATTGACACACACCCACATTTACGTGGACATACGTAGTTTATTTATTTATAACTCTATACGAAACTCGTGTCCTAGGTGTTAAAAAAACATTTTCATTTCGATATATTCCATAATCAGCAGCATTAAAAGTGTGTTTGAAAAAGCTGGAAAAAAAAAATTATACTAATAATCGATTTTTGTATAATCAATTATTGTAATAATCGATTATAATCAAAATCTGTTTTTGTTTGGATCTATTTGCTGAAAAATAATTTTAAGATAATCTATTTCGTTCGGGTGGTGGAAAAAAATTACTTTTATATAATAAATTACAAATAAAAAAGGGTATGAAGTTATTTGTATAATTTATTAATATTTGTTTAGAAGTTAGTTTTGTAGTGTGTAAAAAGGGAAGAAAGTTTTGAGAAAGAAAAATAATCAAATTATATCAATCTTAAACTAAAACAAATTAGATGACATAAAACAACTTTTTTTTTTATCATTGTATATACAAGTTGTTGTCTCCTTTTTTTTTAAATTTTTTTTTTGATGAACTGTCTCCTAATTAATCTATTGAAGTGTTGAAGGGGCATGGCTGTTAACTATGCTACCTTAATGAGTAAATAACCCTATTCTTGCCAAGCTCGATTGAGTTGTCCTTAGTCCTTACCCAATAACTTATTGGCCCAAAGGGGTGACTACTAAAAGTGTGAAATTTTGATTCATCACATCTCCTTAATTAACGTAGGCAACGCCAAAGAAAATGCCTGACCCAGATACCCTTTGCCCCCAGGCAAAGAATCCGTGCCTGCTGGCTGCTGCATGCTTGCAAGGGGCAAAGTGGCAACTGCGAATCTATTCTGTTCATCTAAAATATTTTCTTTTGCACAACTCAATTGCAAAATCAGTGTGGATACCCCGTAAGTGAATATTAAAATATTTTATATTTTAAAGTAAAATTGAAGGAGGATTGAAGACAGAGTCGTTTAACACGTGGTTGGAAAATAATATAATGACATTGTTCGTATAAAAAATATAGATCTCCGAGCATGACTACTATACTTAGTGGAGCGGTTAGAAAAGAGAATCTGCCTAGGTTTGCCCAAGATTTGGTTTTTTTTATTTTTTATTTTTATTTTTATTTTTTTTATAGTAGATGATACAAATGACCTGGTAAAGTTCTAATTATTCTGATGACGTGATTTTGGGCGGATATTACGAGAACGTTGTAATGGCGGGATCTGTGAGTTCTTTATTAATTAGGACCGATTGTCTGCTCGGGATCCATGATTTGTATTCTTTTTTAGATGCTCAATCTTAGTGACATGTGCTTGTTTATATCTTCGAGTATCTTCGGTCTTGCGTCAGGAATATAGCTCGAAGTTGCTGGTCTTCTGTCAATTGTATATGGCCCGAGTACTTATCCCCGACCCATGTATGAACAATGTATACAAAAGCATGCATGATTTAAAATGAAGATTAATACAATATTTTGTAAAATAATTTTAACTAATCCAACATATTTTTACATAAATCTATATTTTGTAATGTTTTCAAAATAAGATATTGCAATATCTATTGGATAATAAACAATAAGTGTTTTAGTATGTTTAATTGTGGATCCGAAAGAGAATATTAAATGAAATAAGAGTATCACATCGTGCATGAGATAATTATTTAAGTTAGATTATCAATCAATTAAGTTAAATAAAATTAATTCAAGTGAAATCAAAATATTCATAGCTTAATTGATACTATTTTCGACCTTTCCAATAATTCCTTTGTTTGAAAGTAATTTATTAGTTTTAATTTTCCTTAATCTTAATTTAATCAATATTTCTTTTAATAATTTAAATAATAGTAGACTTAACATAATTTGAAAAGTAAATACTCAAATTTAGCCCTCCGAATACATGTTTTCAAATTTAATACTTGCAAAATAAAAAAATCTAATTTTTACTTTTTGTTTCCCAGGGTATCCTCAAGCGCAACTGCGGAGACTAATCCCTCGAGCCAGGTAGGATCACAAGGGCGGCAAAGCTCTCCCTCAAGAGTTTTAATATTGCTGCATTGTCAGGACCAGGATTCGAACTCGAGACCTCTGGTTAAACTAGAAGAGATCCGTGCCATATCATCCAAACGTTCTTGGGTTAAAAAAAAAATCTCAATTTAATTCTAAAAATCTAAAATATTTGTTAAAATAGTTCCTAATAAAGATGAACGTATTCCAAAAATTTGTCATAAAAATAATTAATTTAACAAACATTTGAAATTCTCAAGCACTAAGTATAGATTTTTTTATATCTTGAAAGACTAAATTAAGAGACTTCGTTTGGAGAGCAATTTCATCCACCTGTGAACTTTCGTTTCTTTTATAGAAAGCAATAGAGTCTAGAAAGAAAAAAAATGGTCACTACAACCAACAAGGCCCAACACATATAGTAGATATCTGGATTCCTTAAGCAGGGTGTTCGATTACTGTCATGTATATGAAGAATGCTTTATTTGGAGAGACAAAATCACTTAGGTAAATCTTTACACCTCAAAAGGGATTAATCCTCGACTATCAGCTGGAGGATACCTTTAGTGTACAAAAAAAGCCATTGGATTATAAATTCATTGCATGCTAAAATAAGATGAATGTATTGCATCGATAAGTTTTCATTTCGAAAAAACTATCCCATTTAGTGAAAAATTAGGAACTTCATAAATTATTTTATGAAAGCATAATCTATATCAAATAACACTATCACTAATCCAATATTAGCTACATGTTAATAAAAAAATAATTAAGTTAACTGCAATGTACAAATACAAGAGATAATTTCGACCAAAAGAAAACTTCAGATATTTTTGGTAAAGTGTTGGAAGTGTAATGTTGATTGATTAATTGTTCTATGACTTAAATACACTTCTGGTTCATATAAATATATCACGTTTTAGTTTTAACTTTTAACTATTGTTTAATTGATATTTTGGTTCGTGTGTATCATTTGTATTTCAAATTCTTAAAGAATAAGTTAAACAAGTTTATTATTTATTTCATATATGGATTAAATATCCCTTGTACTCTCTTTAATGATAACATTTTGATTATCAAAAAGGAAAAAAGTTAAACAAGTTTATTCTCCAAATATGATACATTAGATTGTCATAATTCGAGGCAACCGAAACTTGGTATGAACACAAACTTCTAAACCTCACTCCAAGATATATGTAGCAAAGATATTCTATTTTATTTCATGCAAAGTCATTCACATCAACAACAAGCACACATTAGGCTAGCTTATCAAGTACATTCTACTAGAGGCCCTCTGTAAAAGGCACCCCGGTGTCCTTCAACCAAACATCACCTTGGATGAGTTGTTTTACTGTGAACTTATTGGCCTCTGCAACACTTGTGATGACATGGTAGCCAGGCCATTTCACTCTCTTGCTGGTACCAGCACCTGGCCCATTGTTCATGTACTCTCCATAATACAACGTTTCCAAAAAGTCCTTATGGGCATCATCCCATGGTGCCCATCCTGTTGGGTCAATATGTCTGCATAGGGAGGACTGCATAACAACTGTTCTAGAGAACTTCTTCCATGGGCGGCCCAAAAAGGTTTTGACAGAGCGCACAACTGGCTTGAGATCCGAGCTTGGCATTAACTCACATTGCTGAATTGAAGTTCCTGTGTTTTGGTTTGGATCTTCTCGTCCTTGGGCCGTGATCATGTTGCTCTGCTTACTCATGGGCTTTCGGGCCACCAACTTACACTTCTGGAACACAACACCTGCGTTTCCAAAGATGAAGTCAACAGTGCCGGTGATGAAGGAGTCACGATAGAACTGCCTGTTGGAGTGGGCGTAGAGAGTGTCTTGGAAGGCATCCACGCGACAACGATTTATGACAGATTGGTCAGCGCCCACCCGGAGAGCTACTGCTTGGTGTTTCTCTGGGCCTGCTGTGTTTTGGAAACAGATGTCTTGGGCTATAAACCCATCACCAACAACAGCTGTATATAAAGCCAGATTATTAGAGTGATGAAGTATGAGGTTTAATATTGAAAACAATCAAAACCCATTATATAGTTTTACAAATTATGAAGAATGCACTCTATTAAGTTTTAAGCAATGTTGTTAAAGCTGGACCGGACATGAAACCGAAAAATGTTTCGGCTCAGGTTTAACATGTTCAATCGGATGATCTAACTGAATAATGTATAACATAAAATGTTCTCATAGTTATAAAAAATATTAAGATAATTAAAATTTAAAACAAGAAATTAAAAACCGAACTTACCATCTCTATAATATAATATTAATATAAAGTTTATAATTTTATACGTTTTAATTTCTAATTTTGTGAGGATTGAAGAGTCGATTTTCATTTTATTTCAGTTTTTAAATTTTATTTTTCTCTCTCTAGAAAACCGGTCAGATCCTATTTAATTCGATCCAACCCAATCCTACCGGATTTTTGACCGGTTTTGACCGATTTAAAGCAGTATGACCAAAGAAACAGTTTTGACCCCTTACCAGGATCGAATAAGAGGTCAGTTCACGGTTCAACCGGTATAACCGGCCGGTCCGATCCGATTTTGATAACCTTGGTTTTAAGCCTTTATATTTTGGTAAGCCTTTTCATTTCAAAGAGAAGGCTGAACAACACGATGGGAATCATGATTTTCTTAGCACATTTTTTTATATATATTTTTATTTTTACTTTATAACCAGTGAACAAAAAGGCTTTGTATGGTGATAAGTACGTACCAACAGTGGCAGTCTTGAAGGTTCCTGTTCCATCGACAACATTCAAGCTACCGGTGATAACAGTGGCATCCATTCCATCACCCACGAGCATCACATTCTTCTTCTTCTTACCAATTTCAACATTCTCTTTGTATGTTCCCTTCTTCACATAGATAACATACCTTGTCTTACTATTGTCGGGTGCTGATGCCACAGCCTCTACCACAGTCTTGAACTTACCACTCCCATCCTTAGCCACCACAACATTGGCCTTTACGTCTCCAACCGAAGACTCTAAAAGCCTCCTATCCTTGCTTGTTACCCACGATGGAAACCCCTCATTATCATCAATGAGTTGTTCTAATTCATCATTTGGAACATTTGGAGGTAAAACAGCAACAAGCAAGGCCAGTGAGGTTCTTGCTCTCGATATCAAGTCCTTAAGCTCAGCTTCCATTAGGGCTCGAGCTGAGTACCCTTCTAGTCCATCCAAGCAAGTTGCATGGTTTGTGAGGACACTGCTTAACCACGTGTGTGCATCTTGCATCATCGAAGAAGTACTATTTTTAGTTAGAGCCAGCATTGAGTCCCAAACTCTTTCGGTTGACAAATCCATCAGCTCCTCACAGGCCTCCAAAGCTGCTTCCTCCTTAGGACTGTTGATCTGGAGTTTGGCAGCATTGGATGTGTCCATGGCTTTCTGAATGTGCCAAGTAGATTTGGATAAGATTGATTGAAGCAAACTGAGGAGTGTGTGGTCTTGTGTGTTGGTTTGAGCTAGTACTACTTCTGAGACATGGGCTAGGCATGATGTTGTGTCAATGGCGTGATCACAGACATGGTTGAAGTATGGGGAGGTGGGTAAGGGTTTGATCAGGTAAGAAGCAATAAGGATCGTTGAGGTTATGATAGTAGCTAAAGAGATGATTAACCAGAAAGTTTTGGAAAGGGATTTCCTAGGCTTTTCGATAAGACATTGTTGGGTAGTCATGCTCTTAAATGTTAGTGGCTGCTCTTGGGTGATCTTTGCTTCATCGGAAGTAGTCCTTATATATATTTAACAACACATGCACCACTTTACACCGTCAGACTCGAACTCCTGATTACTTGTTTAAGATGTCAAAGTCTCTTACTACCTGGACCAACCATATATGTTGGTTATATATGATTAGTTTATAATTAGGTGAATTCTTGGATCGGTATCTAGACAATATTTTGGATAACTTTTTACCCTGCTTATATGGACCAATTAGTATTGGCCAGCTCATTTAAATAATGATGCTAACTCATTGATAACCTTTCCCAACTTTTCATTTTATTCTATGGCCCTTTTGTAACTTTTGGTTTTAACTATAGGCTAGAGGGACCTTCTAGCCCATTTGTCAAACTTTTTTAATTTGTTGTCATTAAAAAGTTCTAGCTTTCCCATCAATTACTAATGCCAGGAAATGTTAAATTATTTGCCACTCAAATTATGCATGACTTAATTAAAAATAAAATTAATGTTTTTATAGTATGGGTATAGAAATAAAAATAAAAATTATAACTTATTCCATTCCATCCATTTCTCAAACATTTGCTCTCATTCTATCATAAAATAATTCAAAAGATGAATTAGAATTTATATTCCAATCCATTTGGTTCAATTACATTCCATCTTTTTTCATCGTTCCAAACATAGCCTTTATTTTTTAAACAACAACAAGTGATCAATGATCATAATAAAATAAGTGTATAAAGGATGTTGAGAAAAAAATGTAAAAATATCATTACTCAAACATAATTGGAACACTAAAAGAATTTTGACAAAACATTCTTTCATTTCCCGATATTTTTGAAATTTTCTTGACCCTTGAGCACCTTTTGGGGTTATATGATACTGATCATGTGTTCAATAGTACTCCGAATAATTAATAAATGCACGTTTGTTATCAAAAAAATAAAATAAAAAAATAAATGCATGTTGGGAGGGAAGGGATAAGGTTGGCCTTGCAGTGGGAAAAGATAAAGGAGCTCACGTATCTTCCTTGAACCTTTTCCTACTGCTCTACAAAGCCCTCAGAAGGGGTAAAAACAAATTAAAGGAAACTTGGTCACTATGTAAATGGGTTTTGGTACCTTTGTATATGATACATCATACATACATTTTTGTATTTATAAAAAAAAAAAAAAAATTTCCTTGCTGGCCGGCCATAATAATTTTATAAGTAGTGTAGAAATGAAAGATGTAATGATAACTAGATTCTGCACTAGTAACGTTATATTTGTTTAATCTGCTGCATGGATAGGTAGATCGGCCCTATACGTTTATTTTATTTTTCATATTGGTCCTATTAGTTTTTTATTTTTCAAATTAATCATACATGTTACGTTCTATTTCCATGTTAGTTATTTCCGTCAATTTCAACCTTACAGAGACAGATCAAGAGCCACGTATCGGACTAAGGTGATAGCCATGTCAGATCAAAACTAATGGCGTTAGATCAAAATTGACGGAAATGACTAACGTGGAAACGAAACGTAACATGAAGGACAAATTTGAAAAATAAAAAACTTATAGGACCAATATGAAAAATAGAATAAACGTATAGGGCCGATCTACCTATCCATGCAGCAGATTAAACAAATATAACGTTACTAGTGCAGAATCTAGTTATCATTACATCTTTCATTTCTACACTACTTATAAAATTATTATGGCCGGCCAGCAAGGAAATTTTTTTTTTTTTTTATAAATACAAAAATGTATGTATGATGTATCATATACAAAGGTACCAAAACCCATTTACATAGTGACCAAGTTTCCTTTAATTTGTTTTTACCCCTTCTGAGGGCTTTGTAGAGCAGTAGGAAAAGGTTCAAGGAAGATACGTGAGCTCCTTTATCTTTTCCACTGCAAGGCCAACCTTATCCCTTCCCTCCCAACATGCATTTATTTTTTTATTTTATTTTTTGATAACAAACGTGCATTTATTAATTATTCGGAGTACTATTGAACACATGATCAGTATCATATAACCCCAAAAGGTGGTCAAGGGTCAAGAAATTTCAAAAACATCGGGAAATGAAAGAATGTTTGTCAAAATTCTTTTAGTGTTCAATTATGTTTGAGTAATGATATTTTTATATTTTTTTCTCAACATCCTTTATACACTTATTTTATGATCATTGATCACTTCTTGTTGTTTAAAAAATAAAGACTATGTTGGAATGATGAAAAAGATGGAATGGAATTGAACCGAATGGATTGGAATATAAATTCTATTTCATTTTTTGAATTATTTTATGATAGAATGAGAGCAAATGTTTGAGAAGTGGATGGAATGGAATAAGTTATTTTTTATTTTATTTCTATACCCATACTATAAAAACATTAATTTTATTTCGAATTAAGTCATGCATAATTTGAGTGACAAATAATCTTAATATTTCCTGGTATAATAATGGAAAGCTAGAACTTTTAACGACAACAAAAAAAGATGACAAATGGGCTAGAAGGTCCCTCTGACCTATAGTTAAAACCAAAAGTTACAAAGGGGCATAGAATAAAATGAAAAGTTGGGAAGGTTATCAATGAGTTAGCATCATTATTTAAATGAGTTGGCAATACTAATTGGTCCATATAAGCAGGGTAAAAGTTATCCAAAATATTGTCTAGATACCGATCCAAGAATTCACCTAATTATAAACTAACCATATATAACCAACATATGGTTAGTCCAAGTGGTAAGAGACTTTGACATCTTAAACAAGTAGTCAGGAGTTCGATTCGACGGGTTAAAGTGGTGCATGTGTTGTTCAATATATACAAGGACTACTACGATGAAGCAAAGATCACCCAAGAGCAGCCACTAACATTTAAGAGCATGACTACCCAACAATGTCTTATCGAAAAGCCTAGGAAATCCCTTTCCAAAACTTTCTGGTTAATCATCTCTTTAGCTACTATCATAACCTCAACGATCCTTATTGCTTCTTACCTGATCAAACCCTTACCCACCTCCCAATACTTCAACCATGTCTGTGATCACGCCATTGACACAACATCATGCCTAGCCCATGTCTCAGAAGTAGTACTAGCTCAAACCAACACACAAGACCACACACTCCTCAGTTTGCTTCAATCAATCTTATCCAAATCTACTTGGCACATTCAGAAAGCCATGGACACATCCAATGCTGCCAAACTCCAGATCAACAGTCCTAAGGAGGAAGCAGCTTTGGAGGCCTGTGAGGAGCTGATGGATTTGTCAACCGAAAGAGTTTGGGACTCAATGCTGGCTCTAACTAAAAATAGTACTTCTTCGATGATGCAAGATGCACACACGTGGTTAAGCAGTGTCCTCACAAACCATGCAACTTGCTTGGATGGACTAGAAGGGTACTCAGCTCGAGCCCTAATGGAAGCTGAGCTTAAGGACTTGATATCGAGAGCAAGAACCTCACTGGCCTTGCTTGTTGCTGTTTTACCTCCAAATGTTCCAAATGATGAATTAGAACAACTCATTGATGATAATGAGGGGTTTCCATCGTGGGTAACAAGCAAGGATAGGAGGCTTTTAGAGTCTTCGGTTGGAGACGTAAAGGCCAATGTTGTGGTGGCTAAGGATGGGAGTGGTAAGTTCAAGACTGTGGTAGAGGCTGTGGCATCAGCACCCGACAATAGTAAGACAAGGTATGTTATCTATGTGAAGAAGGGAACATACAAAGAGAATGTTGAAATTGGTAAGAAGAAGAAGAATGTGATGCTCGTGGGTGATGGAATGGATGCCACTGTTATCACCGGTAGCTTGAATGTTGTCGATGGAACAGGAACCTTCAAGACTGCCACTGTTGGTACGTACTTATCACCATACAAAGCCTTTTTGTTCACTGGTTATAAAGTAAAAATAAAAATATATAATAAAAAATGTGCTAAGAAAATCATGATTCCCATCGTGTTGTTCAGCCTTCTCTTTGAAATGAAAAGGCTTACCAAAATATAAAGGCTTAAAACCAAGGTTATCAAAATCGGATCGGACCGGCCGGTTATACCGGTTGAACCGTGAACTGACCTCTTATTCGATCCTGGTAAGGGGTCAAAACTGTTTCTTTGGTCATACTGCTTTAAATCGGTCAAAACCGGTCAAAAATCCGGTAGGATTGGGTTGGATCGAATTAAATAGGATCTGACCGGTTTTCTAGAGAGAGAAAAATAAAATTTAAAAACTGAAATAAAATGAAAATCGACTCTTCAATCCTCACAAAATTAGAAATTAAAACGTATAAAATTATAAACTTTATATTAATATTATATTATAGAGATGGTAAGTTCGGTTTTTAATTTCTTGTTTTAAATTTTAATTATCTTAATATTTTTTATAACTATGAGAACATTTTATGTTATACATTATTCAGTTAGATCATCCGATTGAACATGTTAAACCTGAGCCGAAACATTTTTCGGTTTCATGTCCGGTCCAGCTTTAACAACATTGCTTAAAACTTAATAGAGTGCATTCTTCATAATTTGTAAAACTATATAATGGGTTTTGATTGTTTTCAATATTAAACCTCATACTTCATCACTCTAATAATCTGGCTTTATATACAGCTGTTGTTGGTGATGGGTTTATAGCCCAAGACATCTGTTTCCAAAACACAGCAGGCCCAGAGAAACACCAAGCAGTAGCTCTCCGGGTGGGCGCTGACCAATCTGTCATAAATCGTTGTCGCGTGGATGCCTTCCAAGACACTCTCTACGCCCACTCCAACAGGCAGTTCTATCGTGACTCCTTCATCACCGGCACTGTTGACTTCATCTTTGGAAACGCAGGTGTTGTGTTCCAGAAGTGTAAGTTGGTGGCCCGAAAGCCCATGAGTAAGCAGAGCAACATGATCACGGCCCAAGGACGAGAAGATCCAAACCAAAACACAGGAACTTCAATTCAGCAATGTGAGTTAATGCCAAGCTCGGATCTCAAGCCAGTTGTGCGCTCTGTCAAAACCTTTTTGGGCCGCCCATGGAAGAAGTTCTCTAGAACAGTTGTTATGCAGTCCTCCCTATGCAGACATATTGACCCAACAGGATGGGCACCATGGGATGATGCCCATAAGGACTTTTTGGAAACGTTGTATTATGGAGAGTACATGAACAATGGGCCAGGTGCTAGTACCAGCAAGAGAGTGAAATGGCCTGGCTACCATGTCATCACAAGTGTTGCAGAGGCCAATAAGTTCACAGTAAAACAACTCATCCAAGGTGATGTTTGGTTGAAGGACACCGGGGTGCCTTTTACAGAGGGCCTCTAGTAGAATGTACTTGATAAGCTAGCCTAATGTGTGCTTGTTGTTGATGTGAATGACTTTGCATGAAATAAAATAGAATATCTTTGCTACATATATCTTGGAGTGAGGTTTAGAAGTTTGTGTTCATACCAAGTTTCGGTTGCCTCGAATTATGACAATCTAATGTATCATATTTGGAGAATAAACTTGTTTAACTTTTTTCCTTTTTGATAATCAAAATGTTATCATTAAAGAGAGTACAAGGGATATTTAATCCATATGAAATAAATAATAAACTTGTTTAACTTATTCTTTAAGAATTTGAAATACAAATGATACACACGAACCAAAATATCAATTAAACAATAGTTAAAAGTTAAAACTAAAACGTGATATATTTATATGAACCAGAAGTGTATTTAAGTCATAGAACAATTAATCAATCAACATTACACTTCCAACACTTTACCAAAAATATCTGAGTTTTCTTTTGGTCGAAATTATCTCTGTATTTGTACATTGCAGTTAACTTAATTATTTTTTTATTAACATGTAGCTAATATTGGATTAGTGATAGTGTTATTTGATATAGATTATGCTTTCATAAAATAATTTATGAAGTTCCTAATTTTTCACTAAATGGGATAGTTTTTTCGAAATGAAAACTTATCGATGCAATACATTCATCTTATTTTAGCATGCAATGAATTTATAATCCAATGGCTTTTTTTGTACACTAAAGGTATCCTCCAGCTGATAGTCGAGGATTAATCCTTTTGAGGTGTAAAGATTTACCTAAGTGATTTTGTCTCTCCAAATAAAGCATTCTTCATATACATGACAGTAATCGAACACCCTGCTTAAGGAATCCAGATATCTACTATATGTGTTGGGCCTTGTTGGTTGTAGTGACCATTTTTTTCTTTCTAGACTCTATTGCTTTCTATAAAAGAAACGAAAGTTCACAGGTGGATGAAATTGCTCTCCAAACGAAGTCTCTTAATTTAGTCTTTCAAGATAAAAAAAATCTATACTTAGTGCTTGAGAATTTCAAATGTTTGTTAAATTAATTATTTTTATGACAAATTTTGGAATACGTTCATCTTTATTAGGAACTATTTTAAAAATATTTTAGATTTTTAGAATTAAATTGAGATTTTTTTTTTAACCAAGAACGTTTGGATGATATGGCACGGATCTCTTCTAGTTTAACCAGAGGTCTCGAGTTCGAATCCTGGTCCTGACAATGCAGCAATATTAAAACTCTTGAGGGAGAGCTTTGCCGCCCTTGTGTCCTACCTGGCTCGAGGGATTAGTCTCCGCAGTTGCGCTTGAGGATACCTGGGAAACAAAAAGTAAAAATTAGATTTTTTTATTTTGCAAGTATTAAATTTGAAAACATGTATTCGGAGGGCTAAATTTGAGTATTTACTTTTCAAATTATGTTAAGTCTACTATTATTTAAATTATTAAAAGAAATATTGATTAAATTAAGATTAAGGAAAATTAAAACTAATAAATTACTTTCAAACAAAGGAATTATTGGAAAGGTCGAAAATAGTATCAATTAAGCTATGAATATTTGATTTCACTTGAATTAATTTTATTTAACTTAATTGATTGATAATCTAACTTAAATAATTATCTCATGCACGATGTGATACTCTTATTTCATTTAATATTCTCTTTCGGATCCACAATTAAACATACTAAAACACTTATTGTTTATTATCCAATAGATATTGCAATATCTTATTTTGAAAACATTACAAAATATAGATTTATGTAAAAATATGTTGGATTAGTTAAAATTATTTTACAAAATATTGTATTAATCTTCATTTTAAATCATGCATGCTTTTGTATACATTGTTCATACATGGGTCGGGGATAAGTACTCGGCCATATACAATTGACAGAAGACCAGCAATTTCGAGCTATATTCCTGACGCAAGACCGAAGATACTCGAAATATAAACAAGCACATGTCACTAAGATTGAGCATCTAAAAAAGAATACAAATCATGGATCCCGAGCAGACAATCGGTCCTAATTAATAAAGAACTCACAGATCCCGCCATTACAACGTTCTCGTAATATCCGCCCAAAATCACGTCATCAGAATAATTAGAACTTTACCAGGTCATTTGTATCATCTACTATAAAAAAAATAAAAATAAAAATAAAAAAAAAAAAAAAAACCAAATCTTGGGCAAACCTAGGCAGATTCTCTTTTCTAACCGCTCCACAAGTATAGTAGTCATGCTCGGAGATCTATATTTTTATACGAACAATGTCATTATATATTTTCCAACCACGTGTTAAACGACTCTGTCTTCAATCCTCCTTCAATTTTACTTTAAAATATAAAATATTTTAATATTCACTTACGGGGTATCCACACTGATTTTGCAATTGAGTTGTGCAAAAGAAAATATTTTAGATGAACAGAATAGATTCGCAGTTGCCACTTTGCCCCTTGCAAGCATGCAGCAGCCAGCAGGCACGGATTCTTTGCCTGGGGGCAAAGGGTATCTGGGTCAGGCATTTTCTTTGGCGTTGCCTACGTTAATTAAGGAGATGTGATGAATCAAAATTTCACACTTTTAGTAGTCACCCCTTTGGGCCAATAAGTTATTGGGTAAGGACTAAGGACAACTCAATCGAGCTTGGCAAGAATAGGGTTATTTACTCATTAAGGTAGCATAGTTAACAGCCATGCCCCTTCAACACTTCAATAGATTAATTAGGAGACAGTTCATCAAAAAAAAAAAAAAAAAGGAGACAACAACTTGTATATACAATGATAAAAAAAAAAGTTGTTTTATGTCATCTAATTTGTTTTAGTTTAAGATTGATATAATTTGATTATTTTTCTTTCTCAAAACTTTCTTCCCTTTTTACACACTACAAAACTAACTTCTAAACAAATATTAATAAATTATACAAATAACTTCATACCCTTTTTTATTTGTAATTTATTATATAAAAGTAATTTTTTTCCACCACCCGAACGAAATAGATTATCTTAAAATTATTTTTCAGCAAATAGATCCAAACAAAAACAGATTTTGATTATAATCGATTATTACAATAATTGATTATACAAAAATCGATTATTAGTATAATTTTTTTTTTCCAGCTTTTTCAAACACACTTTTAATGCTGCTGATTATGGAATATATCGAAATGAAAATGTTTTTTTAACACCTAGGACACGAGTTTCGTATAGAGTTATAAATAAATAAACTACGTATGTCCACGTAAATGTGGGTGTGTGTCAATGTTACGGTAATTAGGCCCAAGGCTAAGGAGCAGACTGACAACGCCATCGAGGCTAAGGAAGAGGGTGCAATGGAGCCCAAAGAGGTTGGTCCATCTGTTAGAAGCAAACGTGAGGTGAAGAGGCCTAAGGACCCAAGGATTGGAATCAATCAGTATATTCATTAAGGCAGAGAGTAGTAAGCACGTATTGTGGGGCTATTTTTTTTTTTTTATTATTCTAAAGGCAAATGTTAGTGTTAATATTATTATTTTGTTAGTGTGTAGTTTGAATCCTCAAACTCCCTATCACTCCACTCCGTAACTTCTTCACTCCAACTAACAAGCTGTAACATAATATGGTTGACAACAGAAATGCAGAATTATAGGAATGAGTTTTGAGAGCATTATATAATGATCGTACGTGAAAATTGAAAGGTAGTGAATGAAATAAAACTTTTCTCTTCTCTTCTTCTTGGAGGTACCTGGCCTTGAAGCAAGAAATTATTTAGATCATAACAGTCAAAGTATACCATACGTCAATATAAGATAAGTGTGATTAAATTCGTATTCTAAATATTTAAACAACGGAATTGCATAACGACCATGTTGTTTGGCACTACTTTGTGCTTGTTGGTTCTGGACTTCATGAACTTTAGTATCCTTTGTAGTATCATGAAGCTCCAAAAGAGGATGATAATACTTCCCTTGTGAATATTTTGTTTAATTCTGGCATTCACTATACTTGACCCTTATTTACAATTTTTACTTGTTGATTGAGTAGTAATCACATAAATGCTTACAATTGTACATTGTGACAGGCTAGGATGTAATAATTGCAGCATAATAAGGATGTCCATAAAGTAAATAGGTTGCTTATTGAAACACTGTAGCAAGCGATGGAACTAGTATAAAATTTATTCATAAGATAAATATCACGGAAACGAGAAATTTAATATTGTGGTGAATCTGAGTGTACTGGAAAGTGGGAATATGATTCATGTATTGGACTATTGTCACTGGACAGCTAGATCACATCTGTCCACATAAAAGTATAGAACAGATTAAATCCCACTTTCATTGATGGCCTAATTTGTCAAACCCTGCAAAACATTTTCCATGTGTAAAGTTATGTAGCACTATATGCCGACGAGTTTTTTTCATTCAGAAATAATAATAGTTAAAATTATATTTTAAAAAATTATAAAATTCACTTTAAAATATTGATAATTTTGTTTTTTTTAATAGAATATGTAATTTATATATCAATGCATAACTCTGTTTTTAAACAGTGTATAATAGGGCAGGCAGTGTAAACATAAAAAAAAAAAAAAAATTCTCGTGCTCTTTTTTTCCACATCTATATATATATGTCATTAATCATCTTCTATTTTATTATAAAAACAATAAGGAGTAGATCATAATTGATTATAAGGTAGACAAAAAAAGAATTTTTTTTTCAGGCAAAAAAAAAGTATAAAAAATTACTATCATTACTAATACATCATTGAAACACGAAAAAAAAAAAAATCTGGCAATCGTTCTTTCCTTTTGCCATGTTTTTGAAAAGTCTGTAGCTGATCATGTGTTCAATAAATGCAATTGCTAGCGATAAGATTGGCCATGCGGCTTGCGGTGGGAAAAGATAGTGGAGCTCTGCTGTCTTTATTGAACATTTTCGAGTAGAGATGATTTCAATCTAGTTCTTTGTATTTATCTTCCATTTAGTAGTGCGGTAGATATAAGGGAAAGATTTGTGTCTATCTCTTTCCTAAATGAAAGGTAAATGAAAAGAACTAAATAGAGAGAATCTTTACTCAACATTTTCGTGTTATTCTTTATACGATTCGGATTTAATGTTTTTTTTTTCTTTTGACAATCAATCATATATTATTAAAAATATCTCATTCTTACAAAAATTACTTAACAATCACAATGTCATATATGAAACTTGTGTAAATTGTAATTGATTACAGTGTAAAAATCATACTTTAAAAATATATCAAAATTAAACTAAAAAGATAATCGTTTCTCCCTACAATTATAGAGGAATTTTTATTGGTTTTATCATAATGATTCTTGAGTATGACACGACAATCCACCTATGTCATCACTTGCTCACCAAACCTATAAAACATTATCCTTGCACATTAATATTTAACAAGCTCATGTTCCACCTTTAAGCCTATAAATAGAGGCTGCTTTTTCCTTATCTTATTACAGAAACGATCATATCTATTCTTCCAGCCCCAGAGAAATATGAAGACCTCACTTGTACCATTTTCCTTCATCTATTTTGCCTTGGCCATAGAACTCTTGATTGGAACAACTATTGCAGCACCAGAACCAGTGCTTGACATCTCAGGCCAGAAACTGAGAACAGGTGTCAAGTACTACATTTTACCAGTCATGAGAGGGCAAGGTGGTGGACTAACAGTTGCAAGCAAACAACAACAACAACAACAACACATGCCCCCTTTTTGTGGTGCAAGAAAAACTTGAAGTCTTGAATGGCAAGCCAGTTACTTTCACACCCTACAATGCTAATAAAGATGGTGTCATCCTAACTTCAACTGATCTCAACATCAAGTCCTATGTGACAACAACAACAACCTGTGACAAACCCCAGTTTGGAAGCTTCTCAAAGTGTTAACTGGGGTGTGGTTTTTGAGTACTGGTGGTGTTGAAGGCAATCCAGGTTTTGATACTGTCATCAATTGGTTCAAGATTGAGAAAGCTGAGAAAGACTATGTGCTATCTTTCTGTCCCTCAGTCTGCAAATGCCAAACTTTGTGCAGGTCACTAGGTATATATATAGATGATGATGGGAACAAGCATTTGGCCCTGAGTGATAAAGTTCCATCCTTCAGAGTAATGTTCAAAAGGGCTTAAGCTCTAACCAAGCTAAAGCTAGAAACAATAAAACTAGTCAAAATCAGAATAGGTCTTTCTTTTTGGGACAGACATGAATAAATATCATAAATGTTGTACTCTACATATATGCTTTTGATCAAGTGTAAGCACTTTCTTTGGTGCACATTTTGTAAAGGAATGGTCTCACAGATCAGTGATCAGCCCCTTTAATAATCGTTTTCCTCTATCTATGTTTTATGGAAAAGGAAAAATAGCAGCAGAGAAACAACAAATTCCTTGGTTTATTAGTTAAGAATTATAAAATCTAATGAGATTCAGTTGAAGCAGGGATGAATTATTCATAATTTTACTTAACTTCTTCATAGTACATCATTCAGAGTCTAATCCCTTTGCCATCCAATCTTTTTTTTTTTTTTTTTTTGGGCTTTGAAATTTCACTCACATTTTCTTTATGGAAATTAATCGCATAGGATTAATCTGAAATGGAAGAGGCTCTGCTTCCTAGATCACTTAAGAAAAATAAATAAAATCTGAGCATACGCACTTGCAAATTGAGTAAAAAGATACATGAATTTCTCCAAGAAGCAGCCTAAATTGATAACCTTAAAATCTTTGATACGGGAATGACATTGAAATTGAGGGAGTCTGGATTTTTCTGGATCATGCTCTGTATTAGTACTATAGCTGCATCCCTCAACAAAGTATGTCAACCATTTGACAAAATGTATGAACCATTATGCAGTTTGCTTGGATTGGTGATTTTCTTGTGTTTCCTCTAAAAAATGTTCCAAAAATCATGGCCCACATGAAGTTTCATTCAATAACAAAGAGTTTTTTAAGAGAATGCTGAAAAAAAATGTATTGGTATCACTACTCAAACATACTAATTGAAACAGTAATAGAATTTTGACAAACTTCCTTTCATTTCCCAATGTTTTTGAAATGTCTTGATCCTTGAGCACCTGTTGGGGTTATATATATCTTCACGCTGATCATGTTTTCGATACTCAATAGTGCTCCGAAAAATCAACAATTGCACGTTGCAAGGGACAAGGTTGGCCTTGCAGTGGGAAAAGATAACGGAGCTCTTCTCAGTTCTCACTACAATTAATAAATAAGATGTCTTCCTTGAACCTTTTCCTAGTATTCTTCAAAGCCCCAGAGAAAGAAAAAAAAAAAAAAACTAAAGGAATCTCTTCTCAGTTCTCACTACAATTATTATAGTGGAATTTTTATTAGTTTTATCATAACGAATAACGATACTTAAGCATGACCAACTTGTAGCATGCTCATGTGCATGCTCATGTTACACCTTTAGGCCTATAAATAAGTAAATAACAATATCATAGTACAAATTGATCTGATACTCGCATGCACATGTTCAACCTTTAGGCCTATAAATAGAGACCACTTCTTCCAAATCTCTCTACACAGAAACAAACTTACTTATTCTTACAGCCCTAGAGAAATATGAAGACCTCACTTGTAGCATTTTCCTTCATTTCTTTTGCCTTGGCCATTGATCTCTTGATTGGCATAACTGCTGCAGCACCAGAGCCAGTGCTTGACATCTCAGGCCAGAAACTGAGATCTGGTGTCAGGTACTACATTTTACCAGTCACCAGAGGGAGTGGTGGTGGGATAACACTTGCAAGCAGTGGTAACAACACATGCCCCCTTTATGTGGTGCAAGAAAAGCTTGAAGTAGTCTTGAAGGGAAAACCAGTGACTTTCTCACCCTATAATGCTAAAAATGGTGTCATTCTAACTTCAACTGATCTCAACATCAAGTCCTCTGTGACATGAACTACCTGTAAGCAAACCCAGTTTGAAGGCTTCTCAAAGAGTTAACAGGAGTGTGGTTTTTGAGTACTGGTGGTGTGAAGGCAATCCAGGTGCTGAAACCGTGGCAATTGGTTCAAGATTGAGAAAGCTGGGAGAGACTATCATATATCTTTCTGTCCTTCAGTCTGCAAATGCCAGACTTTGTGTAGGTCACTTGGTATATTCATAGGTGATGATGGGAATAGGCATTTGGCCCTGAGTGATAAAGTTCCACCCTTTAGTGTTATGTTCAAAAGGGCTTAATTTATAAGCTCTAACCAAGCCAATGCTAGAAAGAATAAAACTAGTCAATATCAGACTAGGACTTTGTTTTGGGAGAGATCATGACATGAATATCATAAATTTGTGCCCCACATTTATGCTTGTTAAAGTGTAAGCACTTTCAGTGCACATTTTGTGAAGGAATGGGCACACTGATCAGTAATCAGCCCCCATAATAATCTTTTTCTGTGTTTTATGCTCTACTTTCATTATGGAAAAGGAAAAATAGCAGCAGAAAAACAACAAAAGTCCTTGGTTTAGTTAAGCATTCTAATATAATATCTAGTAATGACATTCAGTTGAAGCATGGATGAACTATTCACGAATGGCAAATGCTCATCAGTAAATTTATATGAGAAATCATATATTTAAAATATTGGAAAATGATATACTTGGTTTTTTTATGATTAATGGGCATTGGTCAAGACACAATTTTACTTAATTTCTTCGTAGTACATGATTCAGATTTCAGAGCCTCATCCCTTTGCCATCCCTTCTATTAAGACATACAGAAGGCAAGGAAAAAGGAAAGAGCTATGTTACTTTTTTCTATGATGAAGAGCTAGAAATGGTAGAGGCATCGTAAGATATCCTAAATCAGGCAACCCATCTAATATGCGCAATAGTATTGGACCACATGATGTGTCCCAAAAAGCAAAGAAGAAGTTATTTACAATTCTCACAAAAATTCATCTTAATAGGAATTCATGTTTTAAAATCAAATCGAAAAATACACATTCTACAATAACAATAATTAGACCCAATGTGGGGCCAAAAAACAAGTTTGTAGCTGGTTCTTAAACCATTTTTTTTGCCGGTCGTTTTAGCCAAGGCATTGGTGATTGGCTATTTATTAGCTTTTTTCCAGGATTAGTTAGTTTTGTCAACCAGGTTGTCTATTTTTTTACTTTGGTTGAATTTCTAGCTTTTCGTTGATGTAAATTGTTTTATATGTTTCCTTGTACATGGGTTTTGGGTACTCCTTATACCCATTTAATACATTATTTTGCTTATAAAATAAAAAATAAAAAATTGGTGATTGGCTTATTGTCACTATCCTGTGTTTCCGTCAAGCTTTCATGCAGATAACACCTTTATGCAAAAAAAAAAAAAAAAATTCCAAAAAAAAAGTGACAAAATGAATCGATCAGTTTTCAAAAACCGGGTTTGTGTGGTTAAACTGGTTTTACAATGGTTTAATCGATTTTTTCATGGTCAAATTGCTTCCTCGATTGTCATTCTCTTATTCAACCAAGATCCACTACAAAAAAGAGGTTAGAGACCATGAAATTCGATCGTCAAATCTTTTAGCAATCGAATTTTCATATTTAGCTATCGAATTTGGTAGTCGTTAAATACTCGGTCGTTAAACTGTTTGGTGGTCACTAAATTATTTAGCGGTCAATAATCGAATTTCCATATTTATCAACTGAATTTCCATATTTAACGGCTAAATTCGGGCGCTAAAATACCTAATTGCTATCGGAGAGACATTCGGTCGACGATCTAGCCGGTCGAATCGATCTAGTTGGACCGATTTTTAAAACATTTATAATTCTCATTCCTATTTAAAAGTCGTTTCTAAAACCCCGAATTAAATGCTTTCATTGCAACGTTTTCTGGCAATTTTCTTTTATATGATATCAACAATAAGGTTTATTATTTATTAATGAGTCTCTCTATAGTCAAGGAGTATAACCTATACCTCGAGGACAACTGCTACTTGTTTTTTTTCTTCATTTATTATAAAGTTTCAATATCATTTCATCAGCAATCTGAACCTTCAAAATGGAGAGAATTAATAAATTTATATATATATATATATATATATATATATATATATATATAACAATTACCAATAATGTTGATGTGTAAGTGAGTGTATTATAAAAATATGATAACATGCAGGATAGATGATCCAGATTGCTTATCTTTAAGATGCAAAGATGCACCACTTTAAATAAGGTACACCATATAATACACTGTAGTCTTAGAGTCCATTCTATCATCAACTATGAAGCTATAAGAGCATCTCCATTGGTTGTTTTTTAAGGAACCTATTTTGGATTCCTTATTCCTTATTAAACACTATAAAGTGGATCCCACAATGCCACATCATATTTAAGCAACTTACCTATATTTTGTTCCAATGGTTAAATTTTTAAGGAACCCTTAAAAAACCCATATTTATATAATTTTTTATTTACACTCAATTTTGTTTCAAATTAAATTATTTAGTCATTTATTTTAATATAATGAACTATGGCTCTAGTCCTGATGCACTACAGCTCTCGTCCTGATTCACTCATTTCATGACCCATTCTGATTTTATGGCCCGTTTCGGTGACCCATTCAATATTCACCATAGCTCTAGAAGGTTCACTCATTTCATGACCCATTCAAGGTTTTGTCTTCGGTGCACCACCCTCTAGAGTGGAGTAGTGGTGCACCACCCAAGTGGCACTATCTGGACCGTCTAGATTGCCACTTGGGTATGTTAGACTTTTTTTAGTCAAAATGTATTTTCCTGGTCAAAGTATAGGTGTGCGCTAAGGTACACCCTGCCAAATAGTGATACATGAGTGCACCTTAATACAAAGCAATCTTAACCATCCATTATATCACATGTCAATCATTAATTTTTCAACATTTAATAAAAAAATTATTAAAAAAAAATTCTCCTCCCTTCTCCCGACCCCACTTCTCCCTCATCACCCCCATTCTCTTCATGCGTATCAAGCTGCATGAGCTGGACGGTACACGGCCATGGCGTCACCCACTCAGTTCTTCATCATCAATTTTTTTCTTAACAATTAATCAACGAAAACAAACGTTATCATTAATCTTCCACATTCATCAATTTCTCCAAAAAACAAAAAAAACAAACACCACTCTCTGACTTCACATTCACCTTCATTCAATTCCTTTGTACCCAAATTCAAATAACCGCACATTTTCTTTCCATTTTCCATAGAAATTCGTCCTTTTTTTAATCTTTCTTCCATACTCTGAATCGCGTTTTTAGATCATTACCCGTGAATTCTGTAACTGGAAAATTAGAGAATGGAGGAGAACAACACGGTGGTGGTGAAGGATATTCCAAATTTTGAATGGGCAACAACTGCGTGGGACCAAACTCCCTCGGTGGGAATGGGTTCTTGCAAAATATCACGGCGGTTGTGTGGAGAACTCGCCCGCCAGAGATCTGGGTACTGGGCTCTGTGGGTGACGAAGATCTAGGTGAAGAACCACGATGGAGGACGGCGCAGTGGTGATGACCGGAGAGAGGAACTTGAGCGGAAGAGGAAGAGGACTGGTGGCAGGCCGGGAAGGAGAACGGCCGCGTGGACGGAGACGAGTTCCTTCGACATCTTGGTGGTTTCAGAGACGAGATCGATGGTCCTGGCGATGGCGAAGGAGCTTCTCAGTGCTCAGATCTAGCCATTGCTTCACTCCTTCTTCGGTCTTCATTGTCTTCCAGAGGTCGTCCAAGGTGCCGGATTCAAGATCCAAAAACCTGTTAGTTAAGGCTCAGCCATGGCAGCGGAAGCCATTGTTGAAGCAGGAGAAGAATTTTTGATTTGATATTAAAAAAAAAATTTGAAGATGAAAAAAAAAAAAAGTACCAACAAATACGATTAATAATCAACACTTTGATCACCTTAACCAATTAACAAAATTCAATTAATATGTCTCTGATTGCTTGTGCACTATACATCACTTTTGGGAGGTTGCACAATAGAGTTCACCATTGAAAAGTCCAAATTACCCAAGTGGCAATCTGAACCAATCAGATTGTGCCACTTGGGTGGTGCACCACTGCACCATTTGGTGGGTGGTGCACCATAGCCTTTACCCCCATTCAATATGCACTACAGCTTTAGAATGTTCACTTATTTCGTGACCCATCGGCGCCCTTCACTCAAATCATGATCCTTCACTTCACTCTGCCATTTCTCCTCCCCCACCCACAAATTTTCGCCAACCAACTCTCCCTTTCTTTCTACACTATCCCTTCTTCCCCACCTTCAATCTCCATTCAACCCTAAACCTGAAATTTTCAGTGACCCACAAATCCTACACTCGCCTTCAACAATCAATTCGGTCCCTTCCCCTTCAATCTTCATGATTCTCCATCATACCCACAAATCCCAAATTCTTCAACACAAGTTCGGCCATAAACACCCAAAAAGCCATCACCTTTCTCTCATATCTTTGACACCCAACCTCTTCCCTCTGTGCTGGTTTCTGTTTGGTGTCCAATATTTTGGCTTTGTTTACTCTTATGGAACCGTTCCTTAGCTAAGCAACGATCCTTATTTTTATGGAACCTGAGTTGTCACATCAGTGCACTCCAAGGGTGAAAAATGTTATGGAACGGTTCCTTAGCTTAAGGAACCAGCTAAGGAACCCTTGCTAAAGATGCTCTAAGCTGTTTCAATCAGTCTTGTTCTCTCTTATACAACTGTACAAGGTTGGTCTCTTACTTATGACTGGCTGAGCATTTCTGGGGTGTTTCATCATGATGGGTGTCAACACTATCTCCATCATGCTCTTTATTTTCGTGGAAAGCGCTTTCGTAAGGTACATTACTTAGTTTGGCGGTTTTTACCAAACTGACCCACTTTTAGAAACTATTTACCAAAATAACCTAGTTTTGAAACTATTTACCAAACTAACCTAGTTTAATTAAAATAATAATTTTTTTTTAAAAAAAAAAAAAGAAAACTGGCAGGCGCCACGTGTCACCCCCGGTGCAGTGGCGCCACTGCCAACAGCGCCATTGGTGGCGCATGTGGCAGTGGCGCCACTGCACCAGGTGGTGACACGTGGCGCCTGCCCCCCACCCCCCCAATCAGGCATTTTAAGGGCAGCTCCCCCCTTCCTTCGACCCCCATTCCCCCTCCCTATAAATACCCCTCCCCGGTTCCCTATTCTCACACACACACATTCACTTGTTATATTTCCTCTAACTTGTTTATTTTCTAACACTCTTTTAATTTTTTGCACAAAGTTTAGGTAAATGTTACATTATTTCTGATATCATTATTTTAGTTTTTTTAATTATATAATCATTTGTCAATATTCTGTTACTGTTTACTTTTTACACTCTTCTTTATCACTTATTATTCTGGAAGTGTTGACTTTTACTTTTATAATACCATATATTTGTATCATTTAACATGATATTTATTTGTGTTTTTTATTTCACCCCTTCTACCGTCTCCCCCTTCCACCAACACATATCTGTTAATTCCTTTTACACTCTGTTATAATAAATGTTAAATTTAATTAATTGGTTTATATTCATTTACTAACATTCTGCTACTTTTTTTTAACGTTGATCGTTGTCATTTATTTTTATGCTAATGTTGAAGTTAATTCTTATAATATATTTTTTGACAGATCTGGTAATTTGTTTATCTGTATTTTTTTAATTATGTCCTTTTGTTTTTTTAATTCAGAATGTACCATTTTTTGTTTATTATATTTATTTTGTTTTGTTTTCTTAGTTATTATTTAAGTTGTTGTTATTTATATTTTTTTTTATGTTATGGTTGTTATTTACTGCACACGTGAGAAGCGGGTAGGTAAGTGTCGGCATGATATTTTGACTCCTTTACTAACCACATGAATGTCTTCATGTGCTTAGTAAAAGAATCTAAACATCCTAATAACGTACATCACAGCAGGTTGAGAACTGTCCCCCATCTTCGCCTGGGAGTCAACCGCAGTGCAAAATTGAATCCTGTGTGGCATTAGCCCCTTGCCTTCAGGCACCACATCCTTCATTACCTGTAAACATATTTCACAGGTAATGTAGGACGTGGTGCCTGATGGTAAGGGGCTAAAGCCACACAGGATCCAATTTTGCACTGCGGTTGGCTCCCAGGCGAAGATGGGGGTCACAGTTCTCAACCTGCTGTGATGTACGTTATTAGGATGTTTTGTGCAGTTGCTACTGGCCAGTAGCCGAGCAAACAGATGTTTTGATGTATATAAATATAAAATTTCTATTAAACCCGGTAATATACTGCCTTATTACCTTGTTGTATGCACAATTCATTATTGTTAAATACCATCAGCAGTGGTAATTTATTCATTTATTATCATGTTAATTTTTTTATTTATTATTATTATTGTTGTAGGCCGACAATATGAGTCAAGTTGTTAGGGTTTTGCTTTACTGGAACGGTAGGGTATATGATGGAGATCATGGCCTTACTTTTGAAGGAAATACCAAATTCATGAAAATAAAACAAGGAATCAGGTATGAAGCGCTGAGATCACGGATACATTCTAGGTTGCAACTTCAATGGAATCAGTGTATTTCAAAGATAACGGCCAAATATCTTGTACAAATAACACCTCCAATTTTCACCGGTTACCAATTAACTGATGATGCGGATGTGAGTTGCATATTGGACGCTTTTTTGCAAACGCCGGATCTGACAACACTTGAGATCTATGTGGACATTGATTTGGTTGGTAGCTCCATCATACCTGATCAACCACTATACGGTAATCTTGAAGTACAACAATATGACTTGCCGGATCAATCAGTTAGCGATGATGAATGGTACAGTGAAATGGAGTCCGTTTCAGATGCAGATGAAGACGGCGATGAATTTACAAATTGTGATTCACATGAATCAGCTGATTCCGAAGATGAATGTGAAGCTGGGTCCAATATAATAGTATCCGGGTTGGTTCCTCCGGTGTCATCGGTACCGCTCGGTGGTGGTGTTCCACAACATTCACGTATGTTTTTAATAACGTTATTCCATTCTAATATACTTATAATCGATAGCGTACGTATATAAAATAAGTTAATCTACTGCAGCTCAATCACATGGTCCATTCATCAATCCATCTCCACACTACAGTTATATTAATTGGAATCATCCGGACGAAGAGACGGATTTCGCAGGCATGGACGTTCCTGGATCTTGGCAGATCGGCCAGGAGTTGTATGTGGGGTTGCGATTTGAGAGCAAACAGGCTGTTCAGGATGCGGTGAAGCAACATTCAATGAAAATTCACCAATCATTTGAAGTTGGAAAATCAACGAAATCCCTATGGGATGTGCGTTGTCCAAATAGTGCAGATGGTTGTCGTTGGAGGTTAAGGGCCATTTTGTCGAAGAAGTCAGACATGTGGGAAGTGTCGAAGTACGGTGGTCCTCACAACTGTGTCAATGCAATGTTGTCACAAGATCACGCAAAGATGGACTCCAACTTTGTATGCTCATGCATTCTAGGTATTACTGTTCATGAAGATTTTAAATGCGGTCAGTACAATAAATCATATATGACATGATCTAAAATTTATTTTATATGCTGTGCCAGGCATGGTCCGCGAACAACCTGCTGTTACCGTTGGGCTTATACGGGAAAGAATCCAAAGTACATTTGGATACAAAATTTCTTACCGGAAAGCATGGAAGGCGAAACAAAAGGCGATAGTGCATGTCTTCGGAGATTGGGATGAATCGTACGCTCTGTTGCCGAAATGGTTTGAGCACTTACAGTTGTATGCCCCAGGAGCCTATTATAAGATCGAGACAAATCCTGTCGTTGTTGGTAATCGGGTTGATATTCAAAGGCGTAAGTTTCTCCGTGTTTTTTGGACATTCAAGCAATGTGTTGATGCGTTCAATTACTGCAAGCCGATAATACAAGTTGATGGTACATTCTTGTATGGTAAGTATCGTGGTACCCTGTTGATTGCAACTTCACAAGACGGGAATAGGAAACTCTTGCCGCTTGCGTTCGCTATAGTTGAAGGAGAAACATTGGATGCCTGGTCATGGTTTTTGGCACTTATTCGTGAAAAGGTTACCAATAGGACAGGTATATGTTTGATCTCTGACCGCCATCGAAGTATTATATCTGCTGTGGAAAATCCATACCTTGGTTGGCAACCACCGAATGCTTACCATGTATACTGCCTCAGACATATCGCCAGTAATTTCAATCTCAGATTTAAAAATGCCAAGTTGAAGAAATCTTTGATGACACTAGGTAATAATTTAATTTCAATTATCAAATGGATTCGGTGAATCATCTTTATATATCAAACCTGCTATGTTATTTCAGGATATACACCGTCTCGCGTTATCTTCGAGCGCAGGTTAGAAAGGTTGCGGGAAGCTAGCCCGGAGTTGCACGGTGGATTGATGGCATTGCAAAGGAAAAGTGGAGCCTCGCTTATGACGATGAAGGTCGTAGGTATGGTCACATGACAACTAACTTGTCGGAGTCAGTAAATAGAGTATTCAAAGGTATTCGAAATTTGCCAATCACGGCGTTGGTGAAGTGCACATACCATAGACTGGTAGAATATTTTGTTGAGCGGGCTTCAAGTACCAGGGCAGAAATGAATTCTGGTCATAGACACTCCCATTCCGAGACGCAATGATGGTGCAACATGCAGAAGCATCATCCCATCATGTTCGGAGGTTTGACCATCAAGGTATGCGTTTTGAGGTCGAGGAGGCATTCAACCCAGCCACCCAGAGTGGGGGCCAGGTGTGGAGTGTTGATCTACCATCTCGATATTGCCAATGTGGAAGATTCCGTGCATTTCACTTCCCTTGCTCTCACGTAATTGCTGCATGTGCCCACGTTCATATTAGGTGCGATGACTATATCGACGACAAATACAGGTTAGACTGCATCATGACTGCTTATTCCCAACAATGGTTCCCCGCTGGAAACGAGGAAGGTGTACCTGCAATGCATATGCCGTGGACCTTGGTACCGGATGAGACGATGATACGTCCAAAGGGACGGCCTAAATCATCCCGGATAAGGAATGAGATGGATTGGAGGGAGTCCCAACCTAGCCAACTTTGCGGGTTATGTAGGTCTGAGGGGCACAACCGGCGTCATTGCCCTCAACGCGCCGGAGGATCGAGGAACGCTTAGCTGACTTGTAATTGTGTTTGTAAAGCATTTTGCGGTGTTGGATAATGTTAAATGTTGATTTAGCTACATCCTACTTAATAGTTTTGTAAACGCTGCATGATTCAATAATAATAATTAACTACGTAAGCATCCAGTTACTATTAAGCGAACAAATAAGATATTAATGTTATGAAATGCAAATGTTATATATACAACAATTATCATTACATCATTGGTGTCGGTGTGGGTTTTGGTGTGGCTGCGCGGGTGACAAGATGCACTGATAACCTCGGTCTCTTGCCTGACGATGTGGGTTTCGCCTAATCTCTTGTTGTGCATCGTCATCTCCCGCGTCGTCACCAAAGTCCATGACATCCTCAAAATCGAGATTCAAATCAATGCCGGGTTGACCATATTCAGGAGAGCGCATGGGGGTGTTTTGGAGCTGCGTAATCCATCGTTCAGGTGCAGCAGGAGTGTAGCCAGCTTGCGTGTATGGATCCGGCGTATAATACGTCTGGGAGGATTGTGGAGGCATACTCGAGCCCGCTGGTGAATAAGAAGTACCTTCATGGATTGTTGGACCTGTTCCTGTGTAAGATGGACCTGCATGCATACTGACATCGGTTTGTGGATATTGTGGTTGCATGCTTGGGACGGTCGATCCAGAAGGTCGGAAGGTCTGGAAAGAAATAAGTCCGCGGAGGCTCATATGGAGTATATGGAAATGGCGGAGGAACGTAGAATGTCCCCGGATCTCGCTCTGGGAACTGTGGTAGATAAAATGGTTGTGATTCCACAGGCACTCTGTTTCGGTCTAGACCACCAGTTTCCCTGCTTGACCGATTACACAAGCTCATTGGTACCTCTGGTTGCACCTGATGTTGCATATCAAGTGGAGCTCCGCTGATAGGCCTTATGACACGATCCTGGGACCCTAGTGCCATCATCATAAACTCGGTCTCACTCCTTATCTCTTCAAGCCTCATTTCTTGGCTCCCCTCTGGCATGACTAGATAATTTACCCGTTCAAGCCCATCAACCTGTGCAGCATTAAATTAATCGGATATTAGTCAAGATAATGATAACTTAACAATGTATAAAATTAAAACACACCGTTAAAAATATCCTTACCAAAATGCCATGCTGTGCATTTTTTCTACTCATCCACCGACGAGTGCGTGGCAAGTACCATCTCATATACTCTGATTGACTGTTCGTTTCCCCCTGTTGTGGTACGCCTGGCTGAACCCATCCCACCCTACTGTTCCATATGTCAATCAATGGTCGCATCGTTTCGACCCAATCTTGACCACTTTTGCCCCTAAGCGTTAACTTGTGGACCCATTTCGGCTGGGATGGTGCTTTTGGAACATGTTGGGCCAGCCCAAACTGTCTCATCGTTCGATCAGGTTGATGAAACTCTCCAATATTATAGCATATCAAGGGCACAACAGCCAACCAGATATGCATGCCTTCAATGCATATATACGGCAAACTTGCCAACAGTAACTCGCTATATGGCTCCCACACAATCTACAAACAATCAACAACTATCATAAAAGAGAACTTGTTAAGAATTAATAAAATCGATGATGTATTACATCGGCACCCTTACATCGCATGGTTCCATTGTATCAAAAACATCTCGATAATGAGGCAGCTCGCGATAGTGTCTGGCAAAATTCCGCCCACGCTGCCACCTGATAGTCAAATTTAGGTTATAAGATAATAATACCAAAGCTAACGAAATGTTAGAAGTCAATTTAAAAATCAATCTCACCTGGTTCCATATGGTGTCCCTGGTGGTCTATTCTCGTTTCTCAGTACGGGTGCCACCTTTGGAAACCGCACCCATGCCCACATCTGAACCAATGCAGTAAACCCTCCAATATCTTTGTTGTAGTAGTCAGTGGCATTACATAGCTCACGATACAAATAACCCAATACCGCTGCACCCCAACTTAGTTGTGCAGTAACATTAAAATCCTCTAACATCGTTAGATATCTTAATGAGACTAATGCACCAGAACGGTCTGGGACCAACACGCCACCGAGTAACCTCAAAATATATGCTCGTGTACAACGGGCAACCACTATTGGATCAGACAAATCGTGTTGGTTCAGATCTCCAAAATGTGCATTCAGCCATGACAGTCTCAAACGACCGCCATGAAAGGCTGCCGCATTTGGGACCAATCCAAGCATTTGACCAACATACTGTGGCCAATTATTATAGGTTCGACCAACAACAGGCTGTCCGTCGATACGAAGACCCGAAAGAACAGCAATATCCTGCAGAGTGATAGTGCATTCGCCAAATGCCATGTGGAATGTGTGGGTCTCCGGCCTCCATCGTTCAACCAATGCACTTACCAGTGCGTGGTCTAAGTGAAACAGTGATAACTGAGCAGGGCCGAGAAATCCTGTCATGTCAAGAATATCTCTGATGGGTGGGGGAATGTTTTCACCTCCATCCGTAAATTGGAATGCCTTTCTAATATTAAGAATTCTATCCTCCTCATTGTTCCACACATGTTGAGACACATGTGTCTTTTGCATGTGTAACAATTCATCGTTAATAGGGCCAGGATTGATTGATTGTGCCATATCACCTTCAAAAAAAAAAACATACACACGTAAACCATGAGTACAACAACAACAACAAAAAAAAAAAAATAATAATAATAATAATAAAATAACAAAATATTATTAATAATAGTTAAAACAATAATAACAATAATAACAAAAAAATATAATCACATTAATAATAACAACAACAACAACAAAATTTATTTCAATAACCACACTAATAATTAACATAATAAAAAATTAACAAGTAATCCTAATAAATAACAAGAATAACAACTAAAAACAAACCAAATATATCACTAAGATCTATAAAAACAATACTAAAATTAACATAACCATAATACAATAAAAAATAAAAATAAATAAAAAGATAAATAATATCAACATTTATAACCTATATGTCAACAAATAATTTTTATAAATTAAATAAAAATAGCAACTACCAAACATCATTATAATATATGGCCAGTAGCAACTGCACAAAACATCCTAATAACGTACATCACAGCAGGTTGAGAACTGTGACCCCCATCTTCGCCTGGGAGCCAACCGCAGTGCAAAATTGGATCCTGTGTGGCTTTAGCCCCTTACCATCAGGCACCACGTCCTACATTACCTGTGAAATATGTTTACAGGTAATGAAGGATGTGGTGCCTGAAGGCAAGGGGCTAATGCCACACAGGATTCAATTTTGCACTGCGGTTGACTCCCAGGCGAAGATGGGGGTCACAGTTCTCAACCTGCTGTGATGTACGTTATTAGGATGTTTAGATTATTTTACTAAGCACATGAAGACATTCATGTGGTTAGTAAAGGAGTCAAAATATCATGCCGACACTTACCTACCCGCTTCTCACGTGTGCAGTAAATAACAACCATAACATAAATAAAATTATAAATAACAACAACTTAAATAATAACTAAGAAAACAAAACAAAATAAATATAATAAACAAAAAATGGTACATTCTGAATTAAAAAAACAAAAGGACATAATTAAAAAAATACAGATAAACAAATTACCAGATCTGTCAAAAAATATATTATAAGAATTAACTTCAACATTAGCATAAAAATAAATGACAACGATCAACGTTAAAAAAAAGTAGCAGAATGTTAGTAAATGAATATAAACCAATTAATTAAATTTAACATTTATTATAACAGAGTGTAAAAGGAATTAACAGATATGTGTTGGTGGAAGGGGGAGACGGTAGAAGGGGTGAAATAAAAAACACAAATAAATATCATGTTAAATGATACAAATATATGGTATTATAAAAGTAAAAGTCAACACTTCCAGAATAATAAGTGATAAAGAAGAGTGTAAAAAGTAAACAGTAACAGAATATTGACAAATGATTATATAATTAAAAAACTAAAATAATGATATCAGAAATAATGTAACATTTACCTAAACTTTGTGCAAAAAATTAAAAGAGTGTTAGAAAATAAACAAGTTAGAGGAAATATAACAAGTGAATGTGTGTGTGTGAGAATAGGGAACTGGGGAGGGGTATTTATAGGGAGGGGGAATGGGTCGAAGGAATGGGGGGAGCTGCCCTAAAATGCCTGATTGGGGGGGTGGGGGGCAGGCGCCACGTGTCACCACCTGGTGCAGTGGCGCCACTGCCACATGCGCCACCAATGGCGCTGTTGGCAGTGGCGCCACTGCACCGGGTGGTGACACGTGGCGCCTGCCAGCTTTTTTTTTTTTTTTTTTTTTAAAAAAATTATTATTTTAATTAAAACTAGGTTAGTTTGGTAAATAGTTTCAAAACTAGGTTATTTTGGTAAATAGTTTCTAAAAGTGGTCAGTTTGGTAAAAACCCCTAGTTTGGCATGTAGTGTCCGGTGTTTGTTGTTGAGGAGTATAACTGTTTTCAAAGGGGCAATTTTTTTTTATGGAAAATGCTAACAAGTGTCCATAGGGCATGTTTAAGGAATCAAGAAAGGAAATTTTGTATGAGAAATTGTAAATTTAACATTTCCAAAAATGCTACACTTAGTTTTTCAATACAAATTTTCCTTTTATGGGTTGCTTAACCAATGTCCTTAGGACACTCGTTAGCAAGACCCTTTTTTTTATTTCATTGTTTTTTAGCTCATATTAAGTAGGGGTGTAACGGGTTTGGTTCGATTTTAGGCCCAAAAAAATCCGAACCAAACAGAAATCGTTTGGTTCGGTTTGGTTTTAAGAATTTTTTCTACTAAACCCAAACCAAACCAAACCATTCAAGAACGGATTAGTTCGGTTTGGTTCAATTCGGCCCTGAATATTATTAAATTTCAAAATATATAAAATATTAAATATAGAAAATATTAAAATATATATAAATTAAATATAATGAATATTAAACTATTAAAATATAGATAGGTTTGTTTGGTCTTTTTAGTCTGCTTATAAATGGGTTCGAATATCCATTGTACTCATTTCAATAAATTTTTACTTATAAAAGAAAGACTTAATGAAGTTTTTGGTCCCTGAAAATATGGGCCGATTTGGTTTTAGTCCCTATCTTTTGTTTGCTTTGCTTTTGGTCCTTGTAACTTTTTCTATTTGAAATAGGTCCCTGCCATCAAATGTTATCGTTAACTACTAACGTGACAGACGAAAATCCATGTCAGTAGTACACGTGGATAAAATATTATTTTTTATTGCCACATGGCTTAATAAAAGTATTTTTTATTAATGAAGTTTTTGGTCCCCAGAAATATATGTTATTTTGGTTTTAGTCCCTATTTTTTGTTTGCTTTTGCTTTTTGTCCCTGTAATTATTATTTTTGCAATAGATATATACCATCAACTGCTAACGTGTCTGCTAGTCCAGTAATTGAAAGGGCCGATGAACAGTAAAGAGAAATCGAAGGAGGGAAGAACAAGAAGATGATGAAAATGAACGAGGAGCAGATCGAGAAAAATGAAAATGAGAGAAGAGAAGACACTGAAATATTAAGATAAGGTTTAATGTTTTCTTAAAAAAAAATTGATTTATTTTAAACATTTATTATATATTTAAATAAAAATTATATTATATAAAAACTGAGGTATCAGTTATATGGATTTAAAAAAATTTAAAAAAAATGACGTACTATGCCATGTGTCGCTACTGACATGGACTTCCGTCTGTCAAGTCAGTAGTTAGCAGCAGTTGATGGCTTGATTGGCTTCTACCTATTTCAAAAATAAAAGTTAAAAGGATCAAAAGCAAACTAAAACCAAAACGACATATATTTTCAAGAACCAAAAATTATTTTAATAAGACACGTGAGAATAAAAAATAATATTTTTCAATGCTTCACTGCTGACGTGAACTTTTGTATGTCATGTCAGCAGTTAACGGTAACATTGATGGAAGGAACCTATTTCAAAAAGAAAAAATATTACACGGATCAAAAACAAAACAAACAGATGATAGGTACTAAAACTGAAACAATTTTTCGAAGACCAAAAAATTCATTAAATATAAAAAAAATAAATAATCCGTCGTGCTCTTCCATAAAGGTAAACCATACAACTGTAATAATAACTAATATTTCATTTCCCAATGTTTTGAAACGTAGTGCTCCGAATAATAACTAATAAATGCACGTTGCGAGCAAAACATATGCCGTGGGAAAAGATAAAGGAGCTATCTTCCTTGAACCTTTTCCTGGTACCACTCTTCAAATCCCACGGAAAAAACGAAAGGGTATTGGAAATCAATACCCTAATATAGTATTTGATACAAATTTTATAAAAATATACTCAAAAATATAGGTATAGAAATAAAAGTTTCATATATTTGGTATAAGTTTTAAATAGTTATTCTCAGGTATAAAGGATTCCTGAGAATAAAATTTGTGAATGATAGTTATAAATTTGGGAAAACTCTATTCCGATATATGAAGTTGGGAAAACTTTATTCCTGAGAATCACATTTTCAGAAATGTAGTTTGTCTGAGAATAAAACATTCCTGATACCAAAAGCTACCTTAAGGCATTGGTTAATGATTCATAATAAACAAGTTTTTATTGGAACGTGGAGTATTTGCTATATCAAGATATTAAATATATCACTTTTCAATGATATTTTTTTTTTTCCTTAACCAACGCCCTTAACCAACGTCCTAAAGACACTAGTTAGCATTCTCAAAAAGAAATAAAGGAATGTTTTCTTTCTACAATTACACAGAATTTTTATTAGTTTTAATGTTTTATCATAACGATACTTAAGCATGACACCTAATCATCATTACTTCCTCACCAAACTTATAAAAAAAAAAAAATCTTGCTAATCAGTATCCCAAGGACATTGATTAAGAAATCCTACAACGGTAAATTTTCATTGGGAAATGAGAAATAATACTACCTCCGGATCTAATTATAAGAAGAAGAAAAAACCTAACTTTACACTTATTAAGAAAGTTAATTTAGTTTAATTATCTTGATTTAATTAAAAAAATGAGCTACAATTACTAAATTACTCTTTAATTGTCTCGGGAGTGTGTAATGATCTTGCAAAAGTAAAAGATGAATTGGTTGGATGTTGGATTGTCTTAACTTTTGGAGGAGTGGGAGGTCCTGAGTTCAAACCCTAGCAAAGGTGGAAAAAAGTAACATAATGACTAACTACTTACATTTGCCTATAAAAAAAATGAGTTAAATTAATTGTCTTTTGCTTATATTTAAGTCCACAAAATATTATGTATTTTTTTGCTTATAATTGAGTCCGGAGGGAGTACTTCTCAAAATTTTGAATACATCACTTCCAATTGAAATTTCCTTTTTTTGACTCATTAACCGGTGTCCTAAGGGTACTGGGTAGCATTAAAAAAAAAAAAACAAAACAATATCATAGTACAAACTGATCTGATACCCACATGCACATGTTCCATCTTTAAGACAGAAACTAGTTTAAAAATTTATCTAATGATGTTTTGAATCTGAGTTTACTGGAAACATGATCCACGTGGGGGATTATTGTCATAGAAAATAGATCACAAATTTCTTCATGGAACAGATAAATCCCACCTACAGAGCGGTCCATCCAAAAACTTTTCAAATAATTTACATATGTCTAACATTTTGCATCTTAGTCTAAAAAGAATAATATTATCACGTGCTCAAGTGGTAGCCACCACCCAAAAGCATGTGTCACTTGAATTTGCATAGTAATGATGTTAGTTTCTCCCATTCTCATAAATGAAATTTGAGGTAATGTTCAGCACTTCTAGTGACATGAACAAGCTAATCTTGGATGGTAAAGGGGAATGATTTTTTTACACCAAAATGGGACACCATTTATTTGGTGTTCCCGTTGTTTTTTGGGTGTATGTTTTAGAAGCATGTATACAGAAAAGATAAAAAGTAAGTGAAAGATAGAGATAAAAATATACAATATCGCATACAGTGTCCAAAATTTGTGTTCAAATATCATAACTCGATGATAAGGATCCAACAAACCAAGGGATACCAATAACAAAACCTTTAAATTTGAAAGTTTTGACAAGACAGTAAAGAAAGAATCAATGGAGGATCTTTCTGAAAGAGTTTCAAGGCTTTCCAAATGTCCTCGAAACAGAACCAATGTACAAGAAAATTTGTGAAATCTAGGCTAACATATACCCGTATGAGACACTAAAATTATAGTAACAAATAATAATGTGGTAATTGGCAATATTTAGGTAAAACACACACCACAAGGAATACAAGTAAACCATCGTAACAAGCTCATAGTTCATGTAGAAATAACAGTTAAAACACTCTGGCACTAGAGGATTGCTTCCAGAGTGAATAAAGTGCATGATATGAGTAGATGATAGTAAATAATAAATGATTATAAAATAAGTAGAAAAGGATGTTGAAAAAAATATATAAAAATATCATCACTCAGACATAATTGAAACAGTAAAAGAATTTTGACAGACATTCTTTCATTCCCCAATGTTTTTAAATGTCTTGACCCTTGAGCATCTTTTTTTGGGGTTATATAATGCTGATCATGTGTTCAATGGTGTGTGCTTCGAATAATTAATAAATGCATGTTGCAAGGGACAAGGTTGGCCTTGCAGTGGGAAAAGATAAACAATTATGTTTTTTTTTACAATTGAATTTGGATACTCGTATGGATACCATATAATGATGTGAGTATAGGTGGGATGAAGATGTATTGTATTCCAAAATAGAGTAGATGTATATTGTGTAATTGTGAGTGTGATTGTCACTTGGTTGTCAATAATAGTTGTACAAATAACACGACTCAAAGATAAAGGAGCTCTGGTGTCTCATCCTTGAACCTTTTCCTACTCCTCTACTAAGCCCAAAGAAAAAAAAAAATAAAAAAATTAAGGAATCTCTTCTCAGTTCTCACTAAAATTACAGAGAATTTTTGTTAGTTTAGTCATAAGTCATAACGATACTTAAGCATGACCAACTTGTAGCATGCTCATGCTCATGTTACACCTTTAGGCCTATAAATAAGTAAATAGCAATATCATATTACAAATTGATCTGATACTCACATGCACATGTTCCACCTTTAGGCCTATAAATAGAGACCACTTCATCCAAATTTCTCTACAGAGAAACAAACTTACTTATTCTTACAGCCCTAGAGAAATATGAAGCCCTCACTTGTAGCATTTTCCTTCATTTCTTTTGCCTTGGCCATTGATCTCTTGATTGGCATAACTGCTGCAGCACCTGAGCCAGTGCTTGACATCTCAGGCCAGAAACTGAGAACTGGTGTCAAGTACTACATTCTACCAGTCAGGAGAGGGAATGGTGGTGGACTAACAGTTTCAAGCACAAGTAACAACACATGCCCCCTTTATGTGGTGCAAGAAAAGCTTGAAGTCTTGAATGGCAAGCCAGTTACTTTCACACCCTACAATGCTAAAAATGGTGTCATCCTAACTTCAACTGATCTCAACATCAAGTCCTCTGTGACAACAAAGACATGTGACCAGACCCCAGTTTGGAGGCTCCTCAAAGAGTTAACAGGAGTGTGGTTTTTGAGTACTGGTGGTGTTGAAGGAAATCCAGGTGCTGAAACCATTGTCAATTGGTTCAAGATTGAGAAAGCTGGGAAAGACTATGAACTCTCTTTCTGTCCCTCAGTTTGCAAATGCCAGACTTTGTGCAGGTCACTAGGTATATTCAGAGATGATGATGGGAACAAGCATTTGGCCCTGAGTGATAAAGTTCCACCCTTTAGAGTTATGTTCAAAAGGGCTGAAGCTCTAACTGAGCCAATGGTAGAAACAATATAAAACTTGTCAAAGTCTGACTAGGTGGTCTTTCTTTTAGGAGAGACATATGAATAAATATCATAAATGTTTTACCCCACATTTATGCTTTTGTTCAATTCTACGTCTTTTCTTTGGTGAAACATGCATGTAGTCATGGAATGGGCTTATGATCAGAGATCAGCCCCCTTAATAATATTATTTCTCTATCTGTGTTTTATGCTCTACTTTCATTATGGAAAAGGAAAAATAGCAGCAGATATAGAAACAACAAATTCCTTGGTTTAGTTAAGAATTCTAAAATCTAATGTGATTCAGTTGAAGCAGGGATTAAGTATTCATAATTTTACTTAACTTCTTCATGATACATCATCCAGAGCCTAATCTGTTTGGCTTCCCAGATATTAATACAGAAGCCAAGGAAATAGGAAAGCTATGTTCCTTTTTCCTATGATGAAGAGCTAGAAATGGTAGAGGGGATGGTATGAGACTAAATCAGGCAACTAATAATCTAAGCAAGGTTTCAAATCAGGGTCCGAAACTGCAATATGGGCTGCAGTGTTTTGGTTTTGGCAGTCGTTGAAACCGTATCGCGGCCAAAATTGCAACCGCATCGGTCGTATTTTTCCGCAATTATCCACGATAATGGAAAACGCAACTGCAACTGCGACCTCAATTTAAAACCTTGAATCTAAGGGTGGAATGCGCTTTAGTATTGGACCACATGATATGTCCTAAAAAGCAAATAAAAAGTTATTTACAATTCTCACAAAAAAAAATTGAATCCTCATAGGAATTCATGGTTTAAAATCAAATCGAAAAATACACATTCTACAAGAACAATAATAGATCCAATGTGGGGCAAAAAACAAGTTTGTAGTCACTCTCAAAGTTCTCATCTTAAACCAATTTTTGCCGGTCGTTAGCCTTTCAAGACATCGGTTATTGCCACTGTCCTGTGTTCAAGCTTTCATGCAGATAACACCTTTATGTATTTGAGCAATACATTCATACCAATAACACCTTTAAGATATCACAAAAACAAACTTGCAATCTCATCCTTTATGTATTTGGTTTCACCTTACATTTGGCAGCTGAGACTATGTAGTAGTTTGCAGGTTCCATCTTGTCAATGACTGCTCTATTTTGTTTGTGAAGTTATGATAAAAGAAGCTCAAATTAAAGCAGTCTGGTATGGTATTGCTAAAAGTTATGTTTGCTTTATATATTTTGGAATGATAGCATGTGCAGAGATCATGCTCCAAAATTTTTTCTATCACATCTAGTGGGACAAGACTTGCTGGTTGTTGCAATACTTACACATTTACACATAAATTTTGTTCCTAAGAAATTCACGGAAAATTCTGTATTGTCAATTTGACTAAGAAAATGTTTCTTGTTAATTGCACTGCAAGTAATTATCATATTATTTGGCCTTTTATGTATAATTGATGGTTGGTTATAGACTTCTGAATTTCTACATCTCATCCCTCTTTTACACAATTCCAATTGGTGTTGCCTTCACCGCCTTTACTGAATCATGAAGGACTACAGTGATGGCTTCTTGCATTATATACAATTTAGTTACCAGTTATTAATTACCAAGAGATAAGGGAAAAGGGATGAAGAGATAATGTAGTACATGCAACAACCATAAACTTAACAGCTAGATTGCTTGACATCTCATTCACATTACAAAACTTTCCCTCTTATCAAACTACTATGTATATCTCAAACATCAAAGAGACTTGGTAGTGTTCAATTTCCTCTTATTTTATTAGAACTAATTGGCCAAGGAAATGGCTTTTTGGAGATTTCTGAAAGCTTTCTCATACCGTAAAAATCCCATAAACCAAAATTCAGAGTCATCTTTAGTCACTATTTCTATGTACTTCTGTTGTAACTTGTTTACATTCTGGCTTTCATTGACCTCTTTTATCTTTCCTATTGGTATCAAAACCTGCATAACAGGAATCAACATGATATATATCAGAAGAATGCAATATATAAGACATATATGAACTAATTAATTTGGGCTTAAAGTTGGGTTCTATTTCTACCACATGAAGACTACCTTGTAAGGTGCCCTGACTAACTCTCCAGTTTCAGAAGAGAAGGTTGTGGGCCTTTCACTACAAAATGCAACCTTTTCAGTGGAGATAAAGAGAATTCCAGCAATAGGTCCAGCTGTGGTATATAAATAACACTGAGAGGCTTTCAAGAGTTGCTCTTCTTCTTGCATCCCAAAAATATGCTTGAAAATGTTCCCTCTCCCACCTTCCTGTACAATCTTTGCTCCCAAACTCAACTTACCTTTAAGAGTCTCAGACAATTTAGGGCCAAGTTTTACTGCAATCCAACATACCATACATTGTGAATTAGTCACCAAAAATTTATTGATAAAAAAGAAAATAAAGAAAACAAAACCACGAGGGTACATAAACCAAAACTCAGGCAAAAAACCAGAATCAAGAAAATCTAGAATTAAGCCTTCTATTCTTTCTAGGATTATACATGAATTAGTCTAATATTCAATATAATTCACTTTTATTTAACTGTGTTAGTGTTATCTCTCAACCATGACTTACCATGTTCATGAATCCTATATGCAAAACTGCTGCTTTTCCTTGTGTGCTTTGCATTTTCTGTATCTGTAGTAGGTACAAGAGAACCCCATCAATTTGTTATTGCTATAGAATGAATTCATGTGATGAGAAAGACCAAAGGAAGAAAAAGTTGCTTCTTACTTGTGTTGATGGAGGTAGAGCTACCATCAGAGCTTGGACTTTGGAGTGAATTGACAGCTGTGGAAGAGAAAAGCATCTCCCTGGAGAGGTACCAAAAGACTTCATATGGAATGGAATTTCAGAAATCTTGTATGCAAAAAAGCCGTCCAAGGAAGCTTTGAGAGAAGGGTTGTAGACACTTATTTGAAAA